>JABXWE010018419.1:0-25214 GCA_014611495.1 Limonius californicus | reverse complement strand
TTACGTTACATGGACCACTGACGTGTAGTTTAGCTAACAACCATTTTAGCTGTAACTATTATAGGCTGACGTGTTTGAAGGCAACATTGCATAGAGCACCGATATTTAATGTAATCAGCAATAATTGCAGGCTGGAACTGCTACCAAAAGTAATGGAAGTATTATTGCTAGCATTCCAATTGATTGGTACTTATATAAACTATAGAGGTATCTCAATGTTACGTTACAAGGACCACTGACGTGTAGTTTAGCTAACAACCATTTTAGCTAGAATTATTGGTAGCTGACCTGTTTGAAGGAAACATTGCATAGAACACCGTTATTTAATGTAATCAACAACAATTGCAGGCTGGAACTGCTACCAAAAGCAATGAAAGTATTGCTAGCAGTTCCAATTGATCGGTACTTCCTATCTCATAGAGGTGTCTCAAAGTTACGTTACATGGACCACCGATGTTTAGTTTAGCTAACAACCATTTTAGCTATAATCATTGGTAGCTGACCTGTTTGAAGGAAACATTGCATAGAACACCGTTATTTAATGTAATCAACAACAATTGCAGGCTGGAACTGCTACCAAAAGCAATGAAAGTATTGCTAGCAGTTCCAATTGATCGGTACTTCCTATCTCATAGAGGTGTCTCAAAGTTACGTTACATGGACCACCGATGTTTAGTTTAGCTAACAACCATTTTAGCTATAATCATTGGTAGCTGACCTGTTTGAAGGAAACATTGCATAGAACACCGTTATTTAATGTAATCAACAACAATTGCAGGCTGGAACTGCTACCAAAAGCAATGAAAGTATTGCTAGCAGTTCCAATTGATCGGTACTTCCTATCTCATAGAGGTGTCTCAAAGTTACGTTACATGGACCACCGATGTTTAGTTTAGCTAACAACCATTTTAGCTATAATCATTGGTAGCTGACCTGTTTGAAGGAAACATTGCATAGAACACCGTTATTTAATGTAATCAACAACAATTGCAGGCTGGAACTGCTACCAAAAGCAATGAAAGTATTGCTAGCAGTTCCAATTGATCGGTACTTCCTATCTCATAGAGGTGTCTCAAAGTTACGTTACATGGACCACCGATGTTTAGTTTAGCTAACAACCATTTTAGCTATAATCATTGGTAGCTGACCTGTTTGAAGGAAACATTGCATAGAACACCGTTATTTAATGTAATCAACAACAATTGCAGGCTGGAACTGCTACCAAAAGCAATGAAAGTATTGCTAGCAGTTCCAATTGATCGGTACTTCCTATCTCATAGAGGTGTCTCAAAGTTACGTTACATGGACCACCGATGTTTAGTTTAGCTAACAACCATTTTAGCTATAATCATTGGTAGCTGACGTGTTTGAAGGATACATTACATAGAGCACCGATATTTAATGTAATCAACAATAGCTGCAGGCTGCAACTGCTACCAAAAGCAATGAAAGTATTGCTAGCAGTTCCCATTGATCAGTACTTCCATATCTCATAGAGGTTCTCAAAGTTACGTTACATGACCACTGACGTGTAGTTTAGCTAACAACCATTTTAGCTATAACTATTATAGGCTGACATGTTTGAAGGCAACATTGCATAGAGCACCGATATTTAATGTAATCAACAATAATTGCAGGCTGAACTGCTACCAAAAGCAATGACAGTGTTTGAAGGATACATTACATACAGCACCGATATTTAATGTAATCAACAATAATTGCAGGCTGGAACTGTTACCAAAAGCAATGAAAGTATTGCTAGCAGTTCCAATTTCAGTACTTCCATAGAGATTCTCAAAGTTACGTTACATGGACCACTGACGTGTAGTTTAGCTAACAACCATTTTAGCTATAATCATTGGTAGCTGACGTGTTTGAAGGATACATTACATAGAGCACCGATATTTAATGTAATCAACAATAATTGCAGGCTGGAACTGTTACCAAAAGCAATGAAAGTATTGCTAGCAGTTCCAATTTCAGTACTTCCATAGAGATTCTCAAAGTTACGTTACATGGACCACTGACGTGTAGTTTAGCTAACAACCATTTTAGCTATAATCATTGGTAGCTGACGTGTTTGAAGGATACATTACATAGAGCACCGATATTTAATGTAATCAACAATAATTGCAGGCTGGAACTGTTACCAAAAGCAATGAAAGTATTGCTAGCAGTTCCAATTTCAGTACTTCCATAGAGATTCTCAAAGTTACGTTACATGGACCACTGACGTGTAGTTTAGCTAACAACCATTTTAGCTATAATCATTGGTAGCTGACGTGTTTGAAGGATACATTACATAGAGCACCGATATTTAATGTAATCAACAATAATTGCAGGCTGGAACTGTTACCAAAAGCAATGAAAGTATTGCTAGCAGTTCCAATTTCAGTACTTCCATAGAGATTCTCAAAGTTACGTTACATGGACCACTGACGTGTAGTTTAGCTAACAACCATTTTAGCTATAATCATTGGTAGCTGACGTGTTTGAAGGATACATTACATAGAGCACCGATATTTAATGTAATCAACAATAATTGCAGGCTGGAACTGTTACCAAAAGCAATGAAAGTATTGCTAGCAGTTCCAATTTCAGTACTTCCATAGAGATTCTCAAAGTTACGTTACATGGACCACTGACGTGTAGTTTAGCTAACAACCATTTTAGCTATAATCATTGGTAGCTGACGTGTTTGAAGGATACATTACATAGAGCACCGATATTTAATGTAATCAACAATAATTGCAGGCTGGAACTGTTACCAAAAGCAATGAAAGTATTGCTAACAGTTCCAATTGATTGGTACTTCCATAAACTATAGAAATGTCTCAATATTACGTTACATGGACCACTGACGTGTAGTTTAGCTAACAACCATTTTATCTATAATTATTATTAGTAGCTGACGTCTTCAAAGGAAATAAGGCATTGATCACCGGTATTAGATATAATCAACAACAATTGCAGGCTGGAACTACTCCCACAATTAATTCAATTTTCGCAAACAGTTTCAGTTGATTGGTACTTGCACATCCCAGAAACATAACTGAAAGTTACATTAGAAAAACTATTGTTGTGTAGTTCAGCTACTAAGCAACAGCTAGCGTGTTCAAGGAAACGTTACATGGTCCACTGCTATTAAATTCAATCAATAACAATTGTAGGCTGGAACTGCTACCAAAATCAATGAAGTATTTCAAGTAGTACCAATTGATTGTTACTTCCATATCCCATAGAGGTGTGTCCAAGTTACATTACAAGAACCACTGTTATGTGATTTAATTAACAATCAATTAATCGGTAGCTATCGTGTTTACAGTTCGAATTGATAACCTACGGACGTGCCTCAAAGATATGTTATATATACTGTCGTGCAACTACTGTAAACAGCCGATATTGACTTCTTACAAAGATTTTACGTGGGGCACGGTTACTAAATTAAATCTACAGTAAGCAGTTCCGACTGATTGATACTTCTACATCCATGCAAGTGCCTCAATGTTACAGGGACCACTATGGTGTAGTCTATCTACCAATCATTATGCACAGTTCACAGTAATCGTTAGCAGGTGTATCTTCAAATAACGTTGTATTTATACTGATTTGGAAATGGTAATTCAAGGTAAATGTAAACTAACTCCTGCTAAGTATTTAATTTAACATAACAATCCGAAGTCGTTCCTACTGGTTCGTACTTGTGTATTCCATGAAGATGTCTGAGAGTCACATTAAGAGCACAAGAGCTGTGAAAGTGTAATAACAACAGTCGTAGGCTGTTTATATTGTTTGAGGGTTGGTTGTGTTCTGATATTGTTACCTGGACTACCGATTTTTAATGAACAATTGTGTTGATTAGTATTTGCACAATCTATATAGTGTCGTTATAATAATGGCTATTACTGTATTATTTGCCTACCATTGTAGATACTTTACATTAATGGGAGCTGGAATGTCTCATAATAATGTTACATGAACCACGCATTTAAGCTAACAATAATTGTATTGTATTTGCACGTTCTATGGAGTTGTGTCAATGTGGGCCATTACTGTGTAATTTACATGCGATTGTAGATACTTTATATTGATTTGAAGCTGGCGTGTCTGAAGATAACAATACATAGAGCTCTGCTATTAAATTTAATCACAACAATTAGAGGTAGTTTTTAATGAGTTGTACTTGTGTAATCCACGAAGGTGTCTCAAGGTTCCGTTAAGAGGGCTACAGCTGTGTAATTTAGCACACTACCACCGCTGACAATTCATATTGGCCGCTAGTTGGTGTGTCTCAAGATAATGTTACTAGGATGACTACTATCAAAATAACTCAACATTTACAGGCTATTGATTGGCACCAGCTTATTCCATGAAGGTGTCTTAAGGCTATGTTATGGGCTATTGTTGTGGTTGTTGCTGTTGCATTGTTGTTAAATTCGATGAACAATTGTTAGATGTAGTTCATGGTACCTGCATACACCACGATGGTGTCTCAAGCTTATAGTACGAGGGCATAGTAATTTAGCTAATAACTATAGGAGGCAATTTATGTCGATCAGTAAGTTGACTGAATATCGTTAATTTAGTCAGCAGTAATTATAGACAATTCCTAAAAATTGCAAATAGCGTATCTCACGGTTAGGTTACAAGGACCACTGCTATACGATTTGTCTTAAAACCATTGTAGACTGATCATGTTAATTGGCAGCTAGTGTTACCAACTGCTATTACGAGTATATGTAACCAGCAACTATTACACATAGTTTGTATTGATTGGTACTTCGTATCTTATTGAGGGGTTTCAATGTCAAGTTACAAGGACCAGTATTGTGTAATTTACCCAAGAGCCATCATTGAAGGCAGTTTATACTGATCTTTAAGTGGTGTGTCTCAAGATATCGTTACATGCATCACTGCTATTAAATTTAATCAAACTATTACACGCAAATCCCGATACACTGCTGTGTAATTAAGATAATAACTATTGAAGACAATTTACGCTGGTCGGCAACTGCTGTGTCTCCGAGAAGTTGTTATTACACTATACGCTACATGGACCACTGCTATTACATGCAGCCAACAATCACAAGTATGTACTTCCAAATCAATGGTACTTTCACATCTCTTAGAAGTGTCTCAAGGTTACGTTATGTGGGTCACTGTAATTTAAATTTTGTAATTACCATTGAAAACATGTTATATCGATCGGTAGCTGGCGTGTCTCAAGATGAAGCCACGTGGACCACTGTTATTGAAATTATTTTTTATGCTTAGACCTGGACGAGCCTGGCTGGTTTGGAATGAAAATGCGGAAAACACAATAAATTGTGTCAGTTTCATCAGCTAAATATGTAAAAAAATACGAGTCGCTTCCATCCAAAAATTTACGATGTTGTCTTATTAAGAGTGAGCGGCGGGATTAGAAACAGGGGCGATACAATAAAGAAATCCGAGCAAATCGCGTTAAATATACGTGTCTATGGGTCTATTTTTAAATGAGGTTGGAGAGATTCCAAGCGAACCTCTGATTCATAAATTGAGACATACGTTTCTCTTATTAGCTGTTCACACCTGTTGATATGCAAATATTGATATAAATAATCGCGCAATGTAGGAAAGTCAGACTGTTATTAGTAAGTACGAGAGTACGTGTATTGTTATTGTCATTACTAAGGTCGACAGGTTTTTGCGTACAGGCGGTGCGAATGAATATTGCAACGATAACGAGTTGGGCTGTCACGTATTATGTTCACAACAAATAATAAAAGATTACCGAGCTGAACCGGATCCCTAACAAAATGCAGCCATAAAACCATATCGAACAATTAAAAAATACTATGACTATTGGAGGAACAATGCAATTACTAGCGGATTGCGTAATGTTTGAAAAAATCTCAATGCCACCTAATTTTAGAATACAATAACGGTAGTGTAAGTACACATTGTGTTATTTAAAGTTTAAAAAAATACCACAGGATAATGTCTTAAGGCGTTTTATCAGCGAAGGTGTCTTACAGCAAATCAATCGCTTCAATGATTTATTCTCAATTTTCAAATTTAACTATTGCAAGTCCTACTGATTCCGTAGCCAGCCTGGCCTAGAAGTATCGAATTTCCTGTCAATAACTTCATTAGCAAATAAATTAGCATATAAAGAAAAAGAAATTAATATTGCACAATACAGCAATTTCATGGGAAAGTGTAAATGTCATTCACCCCGGTCTGACTGAAAAAACTTTGGCTTAAACGTCATACAGTGGGCAGTGAGCGACGAACTACCAATAGTTAAAAAGATTTAAATAAACTATTCTTGCATAAAAATAATTTTAGCGAAGCACACGCGCAACTATTAATATGCGAAACAAATCTTTGTTGTCTCTGCCCCCAATTGCAGCTTTAAATTTAACCGTGACCTTCATTTAGACCACTGGTAGCTTCGAAGACATTGGTAAAAGCAGAAGAAAGCTCAAAATTGCTTACCCAAAAAATAAATAGTTCATGGATTATACCATAAGGAAATTCTTGTTCAGCAAAAAACGAACCAAAGCACTGCTATTTCTAGCACCTACTAAACTATATATGTATTTATATATGTGTATATATATACCCCCCCCCCCCATTATAAAAATAGTTTAGGAACATTTGACACTATTAAAGAAGGTGGAAGGTGAATCAATTCGCAATTACATTCCAAAAATGGTAAATCTCCAAGCATGAGTCGGATTCTCCAATCACTTAATATAACACTAGATGGGAGGCGTCGAAACACATGATGATAAATCATACACATATTATAGTCGCGGGCTTCAAAAGGCTACATATGTATATATTATAATGGGTAAAAAATCCTCGTAATTGTTTATAAATAAAAAAGTCTACAAGGAACTGGCTCATCCCACAACTTTTACGTTACAAGTTACGTAATCCCAACAAACTTTCGTTGCGTGAGTTATACAGATAACACAAACACAAGAAAGAAACCCATGTTTTCAAACTTCAAATTGTTATTTAGTCAACTATTTAGTACTGCCGATATTGCCAAATAGAATTCAATAACTTGATTGCCTAGTGTTCAGGAATTAATGATGCCACTGTAGATCCTTAACCAGATAATACCAGAAAATTACTTTCCCTATTCAGTAAAATGGTTATGATATCTTGAAGAATTGACACTCAAGGTGACTGTTTGTAAGGATTTTTAAAATTAGAGTATATAAAAGTAAGTAAAGTATTGCCAATATTTTTAACTGGTAGTACTTGATGTCACTAGATGTTCTCCATGTGTATAAATTTGATACCAAATACTGCTCAAGTCATTGGCAACACTTTAACTGGTAGTATTTGATGTCGCTAGATGATCTCGATGTATATAAATTTGATACCAAATACCGGTAAAGCAATTGCCAATACTTTTAACTGGTAGTATTTGATGTCGCTGGATGATCTCGATGTATATAAATTTGTTACAACATACTGCTAAAGCCACTGGCAACACTTTAACTGGTAGTATTTAATGTCGCTAGATGATTTCGATGTATATAAATTTGATACCAAATACCGGTAAAGCAATTGCCAATACTTTTAACTGGTAGTATTTGATGTCGCTAGATGATCTCCATGTGTATAACTTTGATACAAAATACTGCTCAAGCCATTGGCAACACTTTAACTGGTAGTATTTGATGTCGCTAGATGATCTCGATGTATATAAATTTGTTACAACATACTGCTAAAGCCACTGGCAACACTTTAACTGGTAGTATTTAATGTCGCTAGATGATTTCGATGTATATAAATTTGATACCAAATACTGGTAAAGCAATTGCCAATACTTTAACTGGTAGTATTTGATGTTGGCAGACGATCTCGATGTATATAAATCTGACTAATTACAAAATTCATTCATCTATGAGGAACTATGAAAACTGGTTTAAACAGAAACAATGGTTACCCAGTTCAACACTAAAATTAGTTTAATTTAATTAATATCTTGTATAATGTTCTCTTAATTTCCCCTGCAGAATTTTTGTAATAAATATGTTCCTAACTGCATGTTACATATTACCATATGACAGCAAGTATCTATTTTTTTTTCTAGAGAATGGCTGAAATATATCTGAAAGAAGTGCATTATTTAATCTTCAATTTTCCTCAGATTCTTAACAGCACTGTATAATGCTCCACATCCTTACCAGTTCCAAAGGAAATAACAAGAATAATTATAAAGACTTATCCTATTCGTTTCTCTTGAAATGTACATACAAGGATCAGAATGAAGATCAGTAGAATCTGAAGAAACTAGTCTGAAGAAGAAGATACACCGCGGTGATGACGCGGGGGCCCCCGTGGAATGTGCACCGCGAAGGAGTGGGTGGTCCGCGCTCCGTCTAGCGCTGCCGGCAAGGACGCGCGAACCACCAGGTAAAGAAGTGGAGTATAGCGTGCCGAACTGCTGTTGACTTCTTCGGGTGCGTAAAGCATGCCAGCCTGATTATGTCTGATTAGGCATGCCATTTACGGAGATGAACTGGATGCGCTTTTCAGTCCTCCTCGCGGACTTGGCACCGACACAGAATCGCGACTTAAAATTGAGATTACATCAACGGTTTTTCTTTGGAGTGGAAACCTCTATCGAAAAGAACTGTTTGGTTAGATTACTGTTGCACCTATGTGGTTCGAAACTTTTTATGATAAAAAAATATTTAAATTTAAAATGCTTGTTATCTGGTTTAATTAAAGTTTAATTAAATACAATTATCATGATGGGATTAGAAAGATAATACATTGTTATGTGACTCTTGTATGGAATTTTGGGGTAAGCTGGTATTTTGAAGGGCTGGAAACTATTTCAAATTAACAATTAAACATAGTAGCTACCAAGACAACAAATATAGTGGTTTGTACAACTGCACGATATTGAGGAGCTCATATAATTATCGCCTCGGAGTCATCTGGAATTTTGGACGTTTACACAAAATTCCAATAATAGACTGTCGTTTTGGCAGTTCAGAAGGTTGAAAATTGCTGTGCAATTAATAATTAAATATATAGCAGTTATGAAGATTTCAAATCAAGTGATTTGCTAAACGTATCAAGTGATTGGAGAGTAAATGTAAAAGAGTAAACTGCTTTTACGGTATCATGTAACGTATTTGAAGGTTGAAACAATATTCCTATTACTAATAAGTAATAAACATAATTTTGCATTCAAAAGAT
Organism: Limonius californicus; assembly: GCA_014611495.1. Taxonomy (NCBI): domain Eukaryota; kingdom Metazoa; phylum Arthropoda; class Insecta; order Coleoptera; family Elateridae; genus Limonius; species Limonius californicus. The sequence continues at coordinate 15,998 of JABXWE010018419.1, read as the reverse complement.
TTTCTAAAGATTTTAAGGGATTTCTAAAACGTTCACGTGATTGAAGGGTAAATGTAAAAGAGTAAACTGCCTTTTTACTATATCAGGTAGCGCTTTGGGGATCGAAACAATGTTCCTATTAATAGTAAACGTCATTTTATATTCAAGCGATTTGCAATACGTTTCAAGTTATTTCCAAAACATTTCAAGCGATTTCCAAAAGGTTTCAAGTGATTTCCAAAACGCTTTATGTGATTGAAGAGTAAATGTAAAAGAGTAAACTGCTTTCGCGGTATCAGGTAGCGTTTTGGGGGAAACAATGTTCCTATTAATAATAAAACGTCATTTTGCATTAAACAAATTTTGCGGAACGTTTCAAGTAATTTTAAAAATGTTTCAAGTGATCGCAGAGTATATATAAAAGAGTAAATTGCAGTTATGGTATCATGCAGTGTATTTGGGAGGCCGAAATAACATTTCTAATAATAATAAACGTCATTTTGTATTCAAGTAAATTTGAAAAACGTTTCAAGTGATTTATAAAACGTTTCAAGTGATATGCAAAAAATTCAAGTGATTAGAGAGTAAATATGCGAGAGTAAATATGCAAGAGTAAACAGCTGTTACGGTATCATGCAGCGTATTTGGGAGGTCGAAATCACATTCCTAGTAATAATAACCATCATTTTGCATTCAAGTGATTTGCAAACGTTTCAAGTAATTTTCAAAACGTTTCAAGGGATCACAGAGTATATGTAAAAGAGTAAACTGCTGTTACGGTACCATGCAGCGGTTTTGGGAAGTCGAAATTACATTCCTAGTAATAATAACCGTTATTTTGCATTCAAGTGATTGAAAAAAGCTTCAAGTGATGTGAAAAACGTTTTAAGTGATTTGTAAAACGTTCAAGGGATTGGAGAGTAAATATGCAAGAGTAAACTGCTGTTACGGTATCATGCAGCGTATTTGGGAGGTCGAAATTACATTCCTAGTAATAATAACCGTCAGTTTGCATTCAACTGATATGCAAACCTTTCAAGTAATTTGGAAAACGTTTCCAATGATTTGTAAAAGTTCAAGCGATTAGAAAGTCAATATGCAAGAGTAAACTGCTGTTATGGTATCATGCAGTGTATTTGGGAGGTCGAAATCACATTTCTAGTAATAATAACCGTTATTTTGCATTCAAGTGATTTGCAAAAAGCTTCAAGTGATGTGGAAAACGTTTCAAGTGATTTGTAAAACGTTTTAAGTGATTTGTAAAACGTTCAAGTAATTAGAGATTAAATATGCAAGAGTAAACTGCTGTTACGGTATCATGCAGCATATTTTGGAGGTCGAAATGACATTCTTAGTAGTAATAACCGTTATTTTGCATTCAAGTAATTTGAAAAACGCTTCGGGTGATATGGAAACCATGTTAAGTGATTAGAGAGTAAATACGCAAGAGTAAACTGCTGTTACGGTATCATGCAGAGTATTTGGGAGATCTAAATAACATTTCTAGTAATCATATACGTCATTATGCATTCAAGTGATTTACAAAACGTTTCAAGTGATTTGAAAAAAGCTGTAAGTGATGTGGAAAACGTTTTAAGTGATTTGTAAAACGTGCAAGCGATTAGAGAGTAAATATGCAAGAGTAAACTGCTGTTACGGTATCATGCAGCGTATTTGGGAGATCGAAATAACATTTCTAGTAATAATAAACGTCATCATGCATTCAAGTGATTTGCAAAACGTTTCAAGTGATTTGAAAAAAGCTTTAAGTGATGTGGAAATCGTTTTATTCAACATTATTTACTACTTTCCAGAATCGAAAAAAGCTTTATAACTAAATGACCAAATAAAATAACATAATTTTTGTGTTTGTGCTCTTCTTCAATTTAGGTTGTTTATTGAGAACCAGAGAAAGTTTTTGGTTGTTCTGGCGACATTGGTATTGTGGAGGGTTGTTGGAAAGCAACTGGCAATTAATAATATCACATTTGCTTTGCATAGAACGGTTCTTAATTGGTTATAAATCAAACAAATGTAAGCTGTTCTGATTGTGGTAAATGTAGGAAGTTACATGGCTTGAGAAAACAGTAAATTACGAAAAGTGTAATTGCGTTTAAAATTACAACAAGCATTGTAGCAAATATCAAGTATCAGAGAGCAAGGCAAGGTAAACAGGACTTGGCACGCCGTTAAAAATCATAATCCACGTAATTATAATAAAGACAAATAAAACGCCCGAACAAACTGATTACGCCACAATTACGCTCTTAAACCGATCCTGGTACAGCGCCGACTTATTATTTCCCACGGTCAAGAAAAAGACTGATACATTTCAAAATATTGAATTTAATTTCTATGCAGTGGTCGCCTCCAGCTAGAAACGGCGACAAACTAATTACCATGTTGTGTTAAATGCCGTTAATTTCAAACAACGAAACGGAGCAACAACCATGGGAATTGCAGAAACAAGAATGGCCACATTCATTTACCACCAGGAGCTCCTTGAACCCGCGAGGTCCTCATCTTCAGGGGGAACCAATGACCACGGAAGACTAATAATGTAGCTGACCCATTGAGAAGTTGTAATTTTCGTAACCAAGCTCTAGTTTACGCACAAAAAAGCATCTGGGACTGGGGAAAGGCCTTTTAAATGCTACGGCTTGAACTTTATAACAAATAGTTAGTTGTCAACGGATTTCGCTGTTTCTACGAGGTTTTTAATTGCAACTAATGACCGTTCCTGGTAGAACAAATGCGTTTTAGAAGTAATTTGTAAAACATATCTGGCACCTGTTGTCAGCTCTATCATGACCATCAAGCGAAGATGATGGAATTAAAAGTAATTCTATCACCCAAGATCGCCGCGAGAAAAACTATTAATAACAAACTAATGTTGATTTAATGTACAAAAAACAGATCTTACGTAAGAGAACGTTATTTACCTATTTCTCGAGGCATCAAGAATAATTTATTGGAAGCGGCGTGGCGATCTAAAAATAACGCATAATAGGTAGAGCAATAATGCAGTAAGCTCATCCGCAAACAAACAATTCGTTATTACAATATTAACTCGAGGCGGCGCAGAAAAGGCGAATGGGGATTATTTTAAGATATGCCGTCACATATCGTTTTCATTGTGTAATACCGTCAACCATGTGTAGCGATCCTACTAAGGTTGACACTGACATTAAATCATTATATACCTACAGATCCGCAACCTACATAAGTCCTACCATGTTTACACACATTAAGAAATTACAACAATAATGATACGACACGGCCAACGAAACCTATTTCGTAATGTTGCACAGGAGACGCGAACTCATGAAAGTCCAAGCTTAGAAAGTGTCCTGTAATGGCTTGCGAAAACAAACAATTCAGAAACATTCAGCCAGTTTCTAAATATATTCACTAAAATTGTAACAGATAGCTTTTGAGAAGAGAGCTCTGTTATTTTTGTTTCAAATTATGTTGAATAATTAATTAAAAAATCATTTTAATATACTAAATAAATACGTAACATTCTTATATTATTTATGTTTGCGTGTAAATGTCTTCTAACCAAGCCAAATAGCGTTTAAATATCTTAGGCAAAAACAGATTTTCGATTGTATCTCCAGAACTATTCAATATTTTTGTCTGTACTTTTGCATGCTTATAGTTTTAGTTGTAGATGACGATTTGACTGAGTATAATAGGGTACACAACCACGGGTTGCGGCACAATATGTCCCGGGTTCGATTCCCGGATACCGCCATAATAGGTGGTGTTTTCAAAGGAAAAATGATACCTGGGGGTTAACACCTTGGGGTAATAATAAGCGGCTGGAGCATACCTATCAGCCCTAGCAATAGTGGTAGCTGTAGGTACTACCTGCCACTATGATTATTCTGTAAAGTTTATATGTACAATTTTATATAGCATATAATAGTTTGTATTAGTATTATTTTATAATTTCCTGTTAATTACTCTACGTGTTTAATACACGAATACATAGTAACTAAAAATAATTAACAGTCGCATCAAGGACTCTGTCTGTATAACAAAGTACGATGGCAAAAAAAAATTAAGTACCACTGCATTAGACTATTGATTTCTTTGGGCAAATCGGATGCGCTTTTTAGACACTTAAGCTAATGTTTTATGCTGCTTCTGTAGGCAATAGAAAGCATGCTTTGTCAATTACTGACAATGCTAACTAATAACAACCTTCAATTAGCAACTAACCTTGCCAATTTGGTTATTCTATTCCAGAAGTAAATCGTATATCCGGTTAGCTAATATACGAAATGTATTTAAATATTAAATTCTTCGTATGTATCACTGTAAAGCCATATATTAGTAGTTGTAGGCAATGCCATACAGGATATGCCATGGAAGATGGAACCACTAGGATCTTGGAGACCGTAAGGGCTACTAGATAGGTAAAATTGAGAAACATGGAAATATTTTAGGTGACAATCCATTTCTGTATTTAGTTTAAATAAAAATCATTGTTTCCTAGATATTTGCGTAAACGTAAACACTATTAAGTTATCTCCACAACTATTCTTATGATTTTCCGAGTTCTACGTCTCCAAACTTCTCACAAATTCTTGCAATCTGCACAAAACTATCACGAACTTCAAATAATTCTCACAGTGCCTTAATAAACCCCAAACAATTGCTAGAAAATCAAAACAAATCACTTAGAATTGTAGCATACATAGAATGTATGTATGTATTATTGATGTTGACTTAAATGTTCGTAAATTATGTGGAAAAACAGTTCACTTTGAAGATTTACCGCATTTTATGTATTAAACAATCCCAATACTCTTACCACCAACTTTAAATAATGCTCACAGTGACTTAAGAAATGCCAAAACCATTCCTGGGAAATCAAAACAATTCTGATACAATATCTTGTAGTATATAGACTGTGAAACGGATTTGAAAAAGATGTTTCGAATTATAAATATCAAACAATCTCAAAATTACCCACAAATCGTTTAATTTCCAAAACACTACCACCAGCCGCAAATAATTCTGACGACGTCTTAATAAATTTCAAAACAATTCCCAGGAAATCAAAACAAATGTCATACTATTGTACTATACAGAACAAAGAACAAACTTCATTAGTTTAAATGATTGCTGCAGAATATACGTAAATAAATAAAGCTGTTTCACTTTGAAAAAGATTTTCCTAATTCTAAACAATCTCGATTCTCTCCACAAATCCGTTTAAACTCCTAAATAGTACTACCAGCTTGAAATAATTCTGATGACGTCTTAACAAATTCCAAACAATTCCCATAAAACCAAAACATACATACTATTCCTTGTACAACATTATTAACCATTATTATTGCTGTAGAATCTACGCAAATTTGTGGAACAACAGTTTACTTTGAAGAAAAATTTCAGAATAATTCTGTGTAGTAAACAATCTCAAAACTCCTGGCAAAATGCTTGTAATCTCTAAAACACTACCAGTCTCACAATGCCTGAATATATCCCAAAATAATTTACATGAAACCAAAACAATTCTCGTACTATTCCTTGTACATTATTAACCATTATTATTGCTGTAGAATTTACGCAAATTTGTGGAAAACAGTTCATTTCGAGGAGAAGATTTTTAGAATTCGAAGTACCAAACAATCTCAAAATTCTTGGCAAATGCTTGTAATGTCCAAAACAAGACCAACAGCCTCAAACAATACCTGAATAAATGCCAAAACAATTCCAATAAAACCAAATCAATTTTCATACTATTCCTTGTCCAAAATTATTAACCGTTAATGCTGCTGTAGAATTTACGCAAATTTGTGGAAAAACAGTTCATTTTGAAGAAGATTTTCAGAATTCTGTGTACTAAACAATCTCAAAACGCCTGGCAAATGCTTGTAATCTCCAAAACGCTACCAGCAGTCTCAAATACTGCTGACACTGCCTGAATAAATCCCAAAACAATTCCCATAGAACCAAAACAATTCTCATACTATTTCTTGCACATTATTAATCAATATTGTTGCTGTAGAATTTACGCAAATTTGTGAAAAACAGTTCACTTTCAAGAATTCTATGTACTAAACAATCTCAAAACTTCTGGCAATTGCTTGTAATCTCCAAAACACTACAAGCAGTCGCAAATACTGCTTACAATACCAGAATAAATCCCAAAATAATTTCCATAAAACCAAAACAATTCTCACACTATTCCTTGTACATTATTAACCATTATCATTGCCGTAGAATTTACACACAAATTTGTGGAAAACAGTTAATCTCTAAGAAGATTTTTAGATTTCTAAGTACTAAACAATCTTAAAACTCCTGGCAAATGCTTGTAATCTCCAAAACACTACATGCTGTCTCAAGTACTTCTGAAACTGCATGAATAAATCCCAAAACAACTCCCATAGAACCAAAACAATTCTCATTTCTTGCACATTATTAATCAATATTGTTGCTGTAGAATTTACGCAAATTTGAGGAAAGAGTTCACTTTGAAGAATTATCTGTACTAAACAATCTCAAAACTTCTGGCAAATGCTTGGAATCCCAAAAACGCTATCAGCAGTCTAAAATACTGCTCCCAATGCTTGAATAAATTCGAAAACAAGTCTCATACTATGCCTTGTACAACATTATTAACCATTATTATTGATGTAGAATTTAAGCAAATTTGTGGAAAAACCGTTTACTTTGAAGAAGATTTTCAGAATTCTATGTACTAAACAATCTCAAAACTCCTGGAAAATGCATGTAATCTCCAATATACTACCACCAGCTTCATATAATTCTCACAATGCCTTATTAAATTCCAAAAAATCAGAAGCCAGAAAACCAAAACAATTCTCATATAATTCTTTCTAGTACGTAAAATGGCCGAACCTTATTAACGTTTATTATTGCTGCAGAATTTACGAAATTATATGAGAAAGGTGTTCATTTTTAAGATTTTCCGAATTCTTTGTATTAAATAATCCCATAATTCCCGATAGTTGCTTGTAGTCTGCAAAATACTACTACCAAGCTCAAATAATTCTCACACAAACATAACAAGTGCCAAATTCATTCCTCGAAGACCAAAATAATTCTCATACAATTGTGGTATGTATATAGAATGTGAAAAGTTACAAACCATTAATATTGTTGGAGAATTTAGGTAAAGAAGTGGGAAAACTGTTGACTTTCAATAAGATTTTCCGAATTTTATGTACAAAACAATCTAAAAAAATTCCTGACAAATGCTTGTAATGTACAAAACACTGCTTCCAACCTCAAATAATTCTTACATGACGCTAATAAATTCCTAAACAATTCCTGGATAATCTAAACAATTCTCGTATAATTCCTTGTAGTAATAGTGTGTAAAATAATAGAGGCCCAACCTTGTTAACCATTATCGCTGCAGAATTGTATGTACTAAACAATCTCAAAACTCCTGGCAAATGCTTATAATCACTAAAACACTACCACCAGTCTCAAATAATTCTCAGATACCTTAATAAACGCCAAAACAATTCTGATTCAATTCCCTGTAGTATATACAATGTAAAAAGTAGAAACTCGACATTATTAATCATTATTATTGTAGAATTTTCGTAAATATGTGGAAAAAGGAAGAATTTTTCCAATTCTATGTATTGAATGATCTCAAACTACCTGGTAAATGCTTATAATATACAAAACACTACTACCAGCCTCAAATAATCCTTACAGTATCTTAATAAATCTAATTCTAAATCAATTCTCCTATAATTCGTTGTAGTACAAGAATTTATTTGTATCCAAATCTTATTAACACAATTTACCTAAATCTATGACTAAGGTATTCATTTTGGGAAGATTTTTGACGTTCGGAATATTAAACAATAACCATTTCCGTTTAATTCAATCTCCACAGTCAAGACTTGATCCAAGTCAAACGGGCCGCGTCAACCTCTATCTAAAAGTTAAGAATAATCAACAAAAGTCCACAGGGTCCACATTTGCAAGTTCCTGAGACCAACCATTTTTGTTTCTTCGCGAACTCCTCCCATTGTGCGTGGTTTCGGGCATTAGAGACCAGACTCAACTGGACGATTGGAAATACTTGGACAGATTCGTAAAAAGTGTATAATAAATTGCGGCCGCGAGCGTGCACAGCTCCGAAGAAAATTAAAAGTACACGGCACGTGAGCGGTTCCTCCTACTCACGACCACAATTGGACACTTCCTTTCCGAATTACCACGTACACGTACATAACACACATCCACCCGTGGGACTTCTTATTAGTCCACCACTTGCGCGTTAATACTTTAAACGCCACGCTGGAAACCGGCAATTTGCGAACAAGTTGACACAATTTGACCTACTTGGAAATGAACATTTCTAATGGTGAAATTGGAGTTTACCATTATTGCGTAACGTCCAGCAAGAGCCGTTCTTGTGGCGGCCCGGGAAAGCGCCGCCCTCCTAATGGGAAAATAATTAATGCCGAGCAATTAACTCAAGTTCGCCTCAGACAGATAAAGACGTAGAATGCTAAAAGAGTCTTTTAAGGCACTGGGAATTTGGACGGCGTCGTTAAGTGCTTTGGGTAACTCAAAATTATTGTTCTCGGGCAAAGAATTGTTTCGAACAGCAAATTTGGAAATGTCATAAAAGGAGCTTAGTAATTAGTGATCCTTTTGGCTACTTGCATAGTCTTTTGGCGATCGTGGGATCGGCTTGGTGAGCGATAATGTGCTATCCAGCTGGGAGTTTTCTGGCAATCAACAGATTTTTTTGGATTAATTAACACCACTTTCAGCAAGCTTCAAAAAAGATCCATAAAACTTCCTCTTATTAGCTAATACAACCGTATTCCTTGGCCGTTTTGGTTTGGAATTCCAATCGAATTTTTCAAATATATTATTAATATTGACACTTCCTGGTGGGAATCAATTTTGAAACAAATTAGAATGAATTTATTTAAATTTTGCTGTTTTCCAATTAAAGAATTATTCCTGGATTGTTATTTTTGGATGCTTCCTATGGAGACAATTTAATTTCAAATTCTTTTTGTAATAGAATTTAATTAGTTTCTGGCAGATAAAACTATTTATAAATAGTTCTCAAACGTTGTTTATTTTATTACGACAGCTTATTATAATCTACCTACAATTATCCAGTGCCTGTATTGTGCATAGCTTTTTCTTCATGTCGACCTCAAAAAGAGTCGGAGCTAAGTAATATAGAAACGTTTCTACAGTTCTAAGCTCAGTAAAAACGTAAGCCCTCATGTCTATGTCACTTAATCACACAGACCACACGTACAAACCAATATACAGCTCTATCTCTATATCTGAGGAGATATACCCAATTGTAATAGTAAGTAATGTAAAAATCACCACCATGAGTTGAAATAGTTACTAAATGTTTGCCATTCACTAAACTCTTAGAAGATAATTACAAGTTCGTCGCCGTAAATAATGCTTGCAATTCTTTAACAAATTCCAAAATTACAAAACAATTCCTAATCAACAACCACAACCTATACCTTAAAATTATCTTCAGGATTTTTAATAAAAATTCGTTCAGTACCCAAATAATTCTTAACCAATCACAAATTTCCAAAACAATTCTCATACAAATCAACAATCTAATTTTCTAAATTTTTTTTGCTTGCATCTTCAATGGCTCTTTAAAATTGCCACAATTCATAAAATAATGCATTCTCTAAACAATTCCAGAATTTCAAAATAATTCCCAGAAATTCAAAACAATTCTCATATAATTCCCTGCAGCATAGCAACGTAAATCTCATAACTGTAGATATATCTATGCAAAATACTGCCGCTAGCCCTAAATACTTCTAAACATTTCTTAAGAAATTCTAGAATTCCAAACAGTTTCCGTTACTAGCCACGACACTTGCCAGTTCCTGCAATGTCCTCCAATAAAAAAAATGGCAACATTATCAAATAATTCTTGCAATTTCTTCAGAAATTAAAAAATCTGGAACAGTTCTCGTACTATATTCACAAGATATATCTTGAAAGTTTCATACAAATTCTCAACTATTGGCTCTATCGTCGCAAATGTTTTGAAAATTCGAAGAAGTCAAACCACAACAGCAAATCTCAAACAGTCATCAGAATTCTTTAATTCATGATTTCCAAAATAATTCTAGCACCAGCCACAACACTTTCCAATTTCTTAAACGCCTTGATAACTTTTATACACATAATTCAAAGTATTAGAACTATTATCAAATATTTCTGGTAATTTGGTTACCAATTCCAAACAACTCTCATACAACATTCACAAGATAGATCTCTAAAATCTCAGACAATAGTCACCCAATGCATCTCCAAATATACATATATCTCCTCTGTCATCTGAAAGCATTTGAAAATTCGTATTATTCATGAAACACAGCAACAAATAGTAACAAAATTCTGAACATTATGAAATTATTCTTGTAATTTCGCCAGGAATTTCAAAATTCTGATACAATTCCATCACCAGTCACAACACTTGCCAGCTCCATAAATGCCTACACATATTTTAGGAAAATTCTTATAATTCCAAAAACAATTGGCAGCATTACCGATAAAATAATTCATGTAATTTCTTCATAAATTCCAAAACAATTCTAATACAACATTCACATGATCTCGAAATTCGCATCCATTCGTTCTACCACTTAAATGATTCCATCAATGACCATAACACTTGTCAGTTTCTTAAATACCTTCAGACATTTTAGGAAAATTCGTATAATTCCAAATAAAATTGGCACCATTATTAATAAAATAATTGGTGTATCTCTTTCAGAACTACCAAAACAATTTTCATACAATAATCACAATATAGATCTCCAAATTCTCATCCATTACAGGCATTCCCAATCGTCAGAATTCTTTAAGACAATTCCAGCAATTTACAAAACAGTCAATTCCTTAAAAAAATCCGTAACAATTCCATCACTAGCCACAATACTTTCCAGTTATCTAAACCACCTCACAAACTTTAGAAACAGTCATATAATTTAAGAAAAATGCAAACATTATGAAATGATTGTAATTTCCTCAGAAATTCCAGAATTCTGAAACAATTCCATCACTAACCACAATACTTGCCAGTTTTCTAAAATTCCTCACAAATTTTAGGAACATTCATATAATTTCAGAAAAATGCAAACATTATGAAATGATTCTTGTGGTTTCGTCAGAAATTCCAAAATTCCGAAACAATTCCATCACCAGTCACAACACTTGGCACCTCCTTAAACGCCTTCACATACTTGGAAAATTCTTATAATTCCAGGAATAATTGGCATCACTACCGATAAAATAATTCCTGTAATTTCTTCGTAACAATTCCAATACAACATTCACATGATAGATCTCGAAATTCGCATCCATTCGTTCTACCATCTTAAAAGATTTGCAAATTCGTAGAATTCGCAATCCACTGCAGTCATATCCAAACAATTGTCAGAATTCTTAAAAAAAATTAAGTATTCTAAAATAATTCCATCACTAACCATAACACTTGTCAGTTTCTTAAATACCTTCAGACATTTTAGGAAAATTCGTATAATTCCAAACAAAATTGGCACCATTATCAATAAAATAATTCATATATCTTTTTCAGAAATTCCAAAATAATTTTCATACAATAATCACAATATAGATCTCTAAATTCTCATCCATTTGCTTTACCATTGCAGCCATTCCCATACAATCGTCCGAATTCTTTAAGACAATTCCAACAATTCACAAAACAGTCAATTCTTAAAAAAAATCCGAAACAAGTCCATCACTAGCCACAATACTTGTCAGTTTTCTAAAACACCTCACAAACTTTATGAACATTCATATAATTTCAGAAAAATGCAAACATTATGAAATGATTCTTGTAATTTCGGCAGAAATTCCAAAATTCCCGAACAATTCCAACACTAGCCACAATACTTGCCAGTTTTCTAAAACAACTCACAAACTTTAGGAACACTCTTATAATTTCAGAAGAATGCTAATATTATGAAATGAATCTTGTAATTTCGTCAGAAATTCCAAAATTTCGAAACAATTCCATCACTAATCACAATACTTGCCAGTTTTCTAAAACTCCTCACAAATTTTAGGGACTTTCATATAATTTCAGAAAAATGCAAGCATTATGAAATGATTCTTGTAATTTCGTCAGAAATTCCAATATTCCGAAACAATTCCATCACTAATCACAATATTTGCCAGTTTTATAAAACTCCTCACAAATTTTAGGAACATTCATATAATTTCAGAAAAATGCAAGCATTATGAAATGATTCTTGTAATTTCGTCAGAAATTCCAAAATTTCGAAACAATTCCATCACCAGTCACAACACTTGGCAGCTCCTTAATTGCCTTCACATATTTTAGGAAAATTCTTATAATTCCAAAAACAATTGGCATCACTACCGATAAAATAATTCATGTAATTTCTTCATAAATTCCAAAACAATTTCAATACAACATTCACATGATAGATCTCGAAATTCAAATACATTCGTTCTACCATCTTAAATAATTTGCAAATTCATAGAATTCGTAATCCACTGCAGCCATTTTCAAACAATTGTCAGAATTCTTAAAAACATTAGGAACATTCATATAATTTAAGAAAAATGCAAAAATTATAAAATGATTCTTGTAATTTCGTCAGAAATTCCGAAACAATTCTGTCACTAGCCACGTTACTTGCCAGCTGCTTAATACTCTTCAAATATTTTAGAAAAATTCATATAAATCTGAAAAACATTGGCAACATTCTGAAATTATATTTGTATGCAGAAATTCTAAAATTCTGAAACAATTCTCAAACAATAGTCTCTAAAACTCTGAATGGCGCCAGAATTCTGAATTAACTCAACAATTTCAAAATAATTCCCAGAAATTCAAAACAATTCTCACCTTTATATGTACGTTTCAGTAGGGAATTGGTTGTAATGACTCATTCTACTGCATTATAGCTTTCCTACCTTTAAAAGAATTACCAGATTGCCACCGTTGTTGCCTTTTTCTTTTCACTTTTAGTTTTATTTAATTGAAAAATATCAAGATAATATATCAAATATCATATTCTTTGCATTCCCACTTTGAATACCACAGCAATTCGCTTATTTTCGCCTATTCAAAACCTTGAGCATATTTATATAAAGGCACATAATTTATGAAACCGCAAAAGTATTGTAATTCTAAACGCAAAATCCGAATAGTTTTACTGTAGGAATTCCTTACAAAGTGGCATTTTCCGGTCCGAAACTTTTTTTACAGCAAACATTATAACGATGTTTTTAAATCCTCTTTTATGTCATAATTTGAAACTGCCACAATATCAATAGGCAGAAAACTAGCAACCTGGACCTACGGCCTTTTACAAGTGTAACAACCTACGACTTCCACGCGTAGAAGATTCTTGCGTCGTCGTGTTTTGGAAATAATACTAGACAGTGGCGTAGTCAGTCCGCCTCCCAAGTTGATAAAAAAATTTTACTTTCTCTTTTAAGAATCCTCTGTTTGAAATCCGATTTAGAGCCTCTAAATATTCCACCAATGGATTTTAATGAAACACAATAGTAAACATAGCTATGTGGAAGAAGGCGCGTCAATACTATAAGTTACTACTTTTTAATATCTGTTTTATAACAAACTGGGTGTGTTTGCGAATGATTCACAAGTGGATGGTCACTTTACGTGCCGCTGTCTACACATTCGCTCATGAAGGAGACGCAGGAAATTCCGCGCAGAATTTGTAATGCTAATAATAACAATCTTTTTTTTCCTGAACGTAACGCGATTATCATAGTATTTTACAATAGAGAACGAAAAATATAGGTGAAAGGTGACTGACCTGAGAACCTGGCGAGGAAACGGTGGAAGCCGGTGGCGAGGGCTTGCGCCAGGCACCGGAGAACGAGGAGCAGAGGAGTTGAGCCGCCGGGAGGGCGCCGCCCCCAGCCCCATGCTGCCCACATCACGTGCGCCACTGCAACCAGACAACCTTATTAGACTGCTACATGCGATACACATCTCGGAGTTATTAGAAAGTACCCACGTAAAATAGGTACATGTAAAAGTGTGAATAAGTAAGGAAACAATGGATGCAACGCTCTGTTCCGGATTAACTTTCCATTACTCATGTAAATTTCGGCCGTCTTAAGACATCTTGCAAAACGCCAGTTTTGGCACTTACTTACTCGCCGTTTCAATGCAATGTAAAAATACACGAAACACATTTGCATCCATGTTGTCCGGCAAGAATGAGGAAGTACTTAAGAACTACATTATCTATTAACTATCAGTAATGGTATGGTAATTTTTTCACATCATTCATGAGGTTAAAAAAGAGAGTACTTAGTAGAAGAATTTTTAGCAACAATGTGTGTGTTACAAATCCAAAAACGTCATTTATTCAGGTAACTTAACATTAGAATTATTATTGTGCATGGGAAGACACCTATATTTCTTAATTGTTTATGTTCAAACTGGGGATTCAGTAAACCTTCTTTGAAAGAACACACTTTACAACTTACCAGTTAAAATTTAAGTTTCTTCTTAATAAATAATCGGCCTAAAAGTAATTTATAATGTAAGAGGAGTCAGAGGGAAGTCCTTGGAAAATAGGAAAGTTGAAAGCAATAGTGGTTTACTCTAATATAATACATAAAATAGTATAAGTTACTTTTACTTACTAACATTTATAAGTTAAATCCCAACATTTTTAAGACATTATCAACCGACACTTCTTTAGAAAATTGTTTGAAATTTCTATATTATAAAACATTAGCTGTCAGAAAAACAGTGACAACGAGAGAGTTCTACTTTACTTCTAATTTAATTGAGATTCAACTGTATAATTCTAGCGAAGTTATCAAAATTTTAATTTCAATTCCAGGCTTATCTACTAATGGTAATTCAATTGGACTTTTCTTAGCGCATTTACCACTACAAATTAATTACAACCCATATGTGGGTTAACAACAACAACAAGTTCCAATAACAATTATTGTTTAAAGAATCACGGCTGTAAAATGCTCCTCCTTAAAAATAGATGCTGTTTCTAATTAAAAGTAAAAATTTTCTACCTTCCTATTAGAGAAGCAATATTTATTTCTAGTTTAAAAGTAGAAACCTCCTACAATCTAATCCAGAATTTGAAAAGGTAATAGTTTAGACTTTTTTACAGGGCAAAACTAAATTTTTAAACTACTTAAATTTAGGAATTACATGGACTAAAACCTAAATTGTCTGCTATTAATATAAAATTGCTACTTGTGAACTGAAAATGTATACCGAAATATTGTAAAGCACAAAACAGTAGTAAATAGTAGAAATTACCTTGCCAATTTAAAAAACTTAGAAAGTATAAGAACAACAAACATTCTACGTTAAAAGCAGAAATCTAGTTTAAAAGTAGAGGTTGAATCTATATTTGTTATTTTAAATTTATAGTGCTGAGATTCAAAGATGGAAGTTTGAAATAATGAAAATTCTACTTTATAAGCAAAAATCTATAGCTTAAAAGTAGAAGTTGACTCTATATTTCTCATTTTAAATGTATAGTGCCTAGATGCAAAAATAGAAGCTTGAAATTATGAAAATTCTACTTTATAAGCAGAAATCTATAGTTTAAAAGTAGAAGTTGAATTCGCATTTCTCATTTTACATTTTTGGATTAAAAATAATTGCCTAGATTCAAAGACAGACGTTTGAAATGATCAAAATTCTACTTTCTTCTTCTTCTCGTTTCCTCCTTATGCCCCTTAGGAGCGTCGGAGAAAATTCTACTTTAAAAGCAGAAATCTATAGTTTAGAAGTAGAAGTTGAATCCATATTTCTCATTTTAAATGTATAGTGCCTAGATGCAAAGAGAGACGTTTGAAATAATGCAAATTCTACTTTATAAGCAGAAATCTGCAGTTTAAAAATAGAAGTTGAATTCGCATTAGACATTTTAAATTTTTAGATTAAAAATAATTGCCTAGATTCAAATATACACGTATGAAATTAT
>JABXWE010018412.1:0-40190 GCA_014611495.1 Limonius californicus | reverse complement strand
GATGAAATAGTTCTGGAAAGATCTGAGACGTAAATACGCAGAAAGCGTCCAGGGTCAGATGCAGACAAAACAGTAATCGGCAATTTCACCTTACAAAGGGAATTGTCAACATAACTTAATCTTAAAAAAAATATAACGAAAACTGTAATGCGCATAAGAACGGCTATTAAAATAGAATTTTAATTCCTATGAAGCGGCAATTAAAGTATGACTCTAATCCAGACACAGAGTGGCACAAAATCAAATGCACATAACAATGGTAGTCTATAGAAATATTTGTTATTGGTACACGTTCAGGTTCAAGTCAAAAGCCAGCTCTCGCTATTTCAATTTGAAGGCAAATCTTTTATTTATACTTAGTTGGCGGCAATTTTTAATTTTTTAATGTGAACGCCAATTCCAAATTTAAACTGGAATGCGATCCCTACTTCCAGCATTACTGTAGACTAGAAGTTCTGTGGTAAAATGAAGATGTTCAAGTACAAGCAAATGTGTTTCATAACTGCATGCATAATTTACTTCCATCATATGCATACAATTACCTAATTATGAGGACGCTTCTGCTTGTCTAACTAACCAGACTACCGCCACCAATCCTGGAGAAGTTTCATTCAAATACTGCGTGACCTAACGAGAAAATGCCGAGGAATATTCAAAGGAATATCTATCGAAGCAATGTCCTCCTAAATCGTTTCGAAAAAATTCCCAAGTGCTGTTTTTCTATTAGACGATTCTCAAAAATAAAAGAGCCAATTAAATGACTACCGACGATAAGACACCACAGGCTACATGAAAAACGATAGTGGATATTTGTTTCGACTATATCATGTGGTGTGGTTTGTGATTTGTATTAGACCGATGGTGAGAGTTACGAGTATGGTTGCCGCTGTAACGGAAATCATAAAGTTTATGGCATAAACAAATGCCATATTTGCATATTCCAGATGCGAGAAGATACATTGTTTATCATTTTTAGAAAATTGTAAATAGTTTGATAGTAGTTGATATGTTATTATTTAACAATTAAAATGAGTTAATCTACTCGATTAGTTCCCCTAACTCAAGAAAGTAATCCATTGCTTAAACGTACCTGCCTGAAAATTACTCAAGATTAATGTAATGTTCTTGAATGCAGGCTTTCGCGGCTGTTGTCCAATAAACTAATGTTTTCCGAGTGTTGCCGTGGTCGATCAATTTCGCTTGACGTTTGGCTGATCATACTGTCAGCTTCTTCAGAAGTTATTCTAAAGACTGGGGTTGTTGTCTTGTTTGCTCTGTGCATCAAGGTTTTGATTAAGGATCGCTTCTTTTGAGGATGATGGTGTGACTTAGCGTGGAGGTAACGGTCTGTGTGTGTTTTCATGCAGTATACTGCATGGGCCAGCTTGTTGTTATCCCCACATTTTACTAGGACATCCAAGAATGGCAGTTTTCCGTTTTCCTCAGTCTCCATGGTGAACTTAATTCTTACATGTTGATTGTTAAGATGGTTCAAGAATTCTCCCAATGCTGTTTTTCCATGTGGCTATACGATGAAGGTATCGTCGACGTATCTAAACCAGCATTTTGGTTTTCTATCGCTATATTGGATGGCTTCTTCTTCGAATGTTTCCATTAATATATTGGCGATGGCTGGGGACAGAGGAGATGCCATAACTGCACCGGATTTTTGTTCGTAGAAATCCCCGTTCCATAGGAAGTATGTCGTGTCCAGGCAGATTCTTGCTCATTCGGATATGTCTTCTCTTAGTCCTTGTGTTATAAACCGTTGATGTATTATGTTTAGTGCATCGTCAACTGGCACATTGGTAAATAGTGACCCTACATCGAAACTGACGAGTATATCATCGGCAGTTACTTCTTGCTCTTTTATCAACTCGACAGAGTGTTCTGAGTTCTTTACGAAAGTTTCGGTTTTTCCGACGTATGGTTGAAGAGCCTTAGCGACATATTTGGCCAGTTCGTATGTTGGGGATCCACATGTGCTAACGATTGGTCTCGGAGGGTTGCCAGGTTTATGTATTTTTGGTAGACCGTAAAGTCTGAGTGGTCTTGCCTCTGAGGATAAGAGATGACGTTTTTGTTCGAACGGTATGGAAGATTGTTTGATAATAGCTCTTGTTTGACCTTCTATTCTTTTGGTTGGGTCTCTTTTTAACTTGCTGTATAGTTGTGGATCCAACAATAAATTAATCTTTTGTTTGTAGTCTTCTGTGTTCATGACTACTGTTGCATTTCCCTTGTCTGTCCGTGTTATGATAATATTGGGATTGCTTCGTATTTCTCTCAATGCTTTTTCCTCCGCTCGGGTGATGTTTCTGGCTGGAGCTTTGAAACGTTTTAAAATACGGCAAGTTTCATGTCTGATTTCTTCTGCTTCTTCGACTGGATGTTTCCTTATGGTGCTCTCAACTGCGGAGATTATTTCTTCGTAGGTATCTTAGTCGGAGCAATGGCGAAGTTCATTCCTTAGATAGGACTGATACACAGTTTTCGGTAAGTGAATGGTCAGATTGATTCACCACTATTTTTCTCTCGTCCAGTTTGTGTGTAATTTGCTGGTGTTTGGAACAAAGCTTTTCGAACTTCTTTATTTGTTTGTTGGTGGTTGTTCGTAGGTGGTATTCGCTATGCTCATAGCTGACACGATCGATGATGTCCCACCATATTGCGTCTAGAGTAGCGCTTAGTTCCTGATGTAGGTGGTAAAGTTCGTTGGATGTTACATGCAGTTGGTGGTAGGTGTAACGTACTCTCTCTCTCTCGTGTGAGTGCTTTCTCACTACGATCGCTGATACTTTTTGTCATATTTGTTAGGATGTGATGGGGGATCTTCACAAATGTGGGCTTCACTTCTTTATCACGGCATCGTACGTACGTATGCCAACGAGGATAGTAGCTGGGTCTTCTTCTTACGTATTTATCCAGTTTCCTGGTCTTCAGGTAGATTTCCTCCCCGTAGAGGCGTCTAATTCTTGAATGCTGCTAGCTTTCGCGGCTGTTGTTCAAGAAACTAATGCTTTCCGACTGTTGCTGTGGTCGATCAATTTCGCATGACGTTTCGCCGCTCATACTGTCAGTTTCTTCAGAAGTTATTCTAAAGACTGGTGTTGTTGTCTTGTGCTTCTCGTTATATACCTGGGTACCGTAACGCTTGGTTGCTGTTGCCGAACGGTGACGTTTGCTCGGTCGAGTGAATCCATGACGTGTGATTGGTTTTGTTGGTGTATTACGCTCCGTTGCGCGTCCTGTGCATTAGGAGTGCCAGGACGTTTGTTATGGATGGCTTTTCTTTCATAAAGGGTTAGTTTCCATGTGTTGCTTAAGCGGTAGCCATCTTCTCCATTGCAGTTATTGCCGTTTTTCATTATTTCGAGAGATTCTCTAATTACTCTGGGGACGTAATTTTCCGTTCACGAGAATATCTTCACTTCTTCAAAATTGATTTTGTGTTCGCCGTCTTTATGCAAATGTTCGGCAATTGCTGATCTGTCTATGTTTCTGAGCGTGGCGTCTCTCTGGTGCTCTTTTATTCTGCATTCGATGCTTCGTCCTGTTTGCCCGATGTATGCTTTCCCACATGAACATTCCAGTTGGTATACTCCTCTTGTTGACAGTTTGGGTAGACGGTCTGTGTTTGGAGGTAATACTTATTGGATCTTCTTTACTCTATTGTACCTCACACCGATGTGTTTCTTTCTTAACGTTTTCTTTAATATGTCGGTTACTCCAGCGATAAAAGACAAACGGGCATAGGTAACAATTTCCTGTTGTTGCTTTTCCTCTTTGGGTTTTGTGTGGCAGGCATTTCGTATTTGCTTTCAGTGTAACCTTTTTTCGAGCTAGCTCGACATGCTTCCGTTCTTCTGGTTTAGTTATTTCGTCAGGGATCTTGTTTGCTCTGTGCATCAATGTTTTGATTAAGGATCGCTTCTGTTGAGGATGATGATGTGACTTAGCGTGGAGGTAACAGTCTGTGTGTGTGATCCACAAATATACAAATAAAAGGCTATACAGCCGACGTTACTTTTACTTTGCAAAGTACTGCAAGAGATTTAAATGGCGGCCATATTTCTATTGTAACAAAGGTTGACCCTCCTCATACCCTTGTTCTAAACATTAATTAAATACACGTATTGAAACATTTCGCAGTATTTATGTTTCTGTGACGAAATTGCTCCCTCAATTTGGCCGAAATTGATATTGGTGCGGTATTATTCAAAACGAATTATCAGACCAAACGTCCCAGGGAAAACAGTCAAGGAGCAATAGTTTCTCAGGTATTTATTTTGAGACGAACTAAAAAATCTAAGTTTCTTGCTATCAATAGTAAGCAATAATTTTAGTGTGAACCGAAAATGTACAGGAACCACATTCTCTTCTTCTTCGACTAATTGTTGCCCACTGCAGGACATAATTCTCTTCTAATCTCTTCCATGCACTTCTTTCTTGAGTTGTTTGCTGTCTATTAGTAACCACGTATAACGGTTTTATTCGTTTCATCGATACAGTGTTCTACAAATAACATAAGAATTAATTGATTAAGTGATCTTTATCTAGACAATAATTGCGTATTACCAATACAAGTAAGTATTACCGCAAATAAAATGTAGTTTCATGTGGTTCTATTTTAAACTAAACCCAGTGATAAATTATTTTGTTCCTCCATTTTCCATTAGCACGTACAATTATTCTAAATCTGCTGTAACAAGTAGAAAAATTTACATTCGTTCAATTGCTGTCTAACACGCTGACAAACACCTATCTTTTGTAAACTTGTCGCAAATCATCAATCAATGTAATCCCACTCGAAATCGAACGAAGAACGTTACTTCATTTTTGTTCATTTTTAAAGGGGCTTCGAGAACATTTCATTGGTTGTTTTGGAAAATTGTAAGATGTAAGCAAATCAATAGAAATCCGTGTGAATGCTGTAGCGTCCTCTTTAAATTACTATTGCTTATCGTGTGTAGTATCACTTAATTTAAAATGTACTGTCAAAAAGTATCATCAATCATCATCATCAAATCAGTCCCTGTTTATCAACTGTCGGATACAAGTCTCCCCTAAACTTCTCCATTCTGTACGGTCTTATGCTCACTGCTACCAGTTTCCTGCAATTCTGCGAATGTCGTTTGTTCAGCAGGTGGCGGTGGTTCTGTGTTTCTTTTTCTTATTCAAAGTCGCTATCGAGGATTTTGTTGTCTAATTTCCGTTGTATTAACTGACTGCGTAACCTGTCGAACTCTGTTTTGTTAGTTATTGTTTCAATATATCTTATGCGTTAGTCTGTTCTTGAATCTACATACATAGGCCTTTTCCTGTCATTCTGTCTAATGTCTAGCATCCGTCTCTTAGATTTGACGTTATCTAGTATCTGTTTTCATGTGAGTATGAGAGTTAGATAGCTTATAACTGACAGAATCGTTTTTGTTAATATTCGGAATATTGCTCCTAAATATGCGAAAATCTATCCATCAGTTTATTACACTATTTAGGATATTTATCATATTTTGTGCTAATGTAGTATGCAATGGTTGTCAAACGCGATGTAATACCCAGAGAGAGAGCGAGATCAGAACACTTTTTTTCTATTAAATATTTGAAACAACTGGAATTTTAAGTCAGGACAAAATTTTCATTTTGAAACGGAAATTTATAAGATGTTTTAATAAATAGTTGTATTTTTACTGAAATAACATAATATTTATGGCAGTTGTGTACCTTTCTAATTATTTTAACAAAAAAAATCCCTTAAAATTTCTTCTAGTCTCTTCAGTGCGTCTTAGAGTATTAATAATGAAACTTACTTTAATATGTACCAATATAGTTGATGCCTGTATTAACAACAATAAACAATAATACATACAACATTTGACAACTCGGCTTTTCTAATCTTCTGGGAGCAATTTATGTAGACAAATGTCATTGCTTGGGTTGGGTTCTAAGTTGTCACTTTTCTCTCTTTTAAACATTTTGGTTGCACCTAAAACAGACATGTTTATGTTTAAAAAACGCTGGTGATTACACATTTATTTAACAATTCTTCTGTCCTGTAACTTTTCTAACAAGGGCAAATCCGGGATAATTCGAGCACTTTTTGAATACGCGATCTAAACTAGTTAGTTTTTGAAGATTCGGGTATTTCCAAAAAATTAAAATAATGCACAAAGACTTTAAAGAAGTTTATTATAATGAAACTAAACAATAATGAACAGAACATATTTATCTTAATTACAAGTAAACACTGCATTGGCCGGTCTCCTCCTGTATCTCCGCGTGAGAACCTCCACTTGTCATACAAGTTAAAAATAAGCATAGTAACTAATTTTATCTATTTAATTTAATAAACATAATTTATTTTTGCATTTGGCGCTCATTTTACAACAAATATCGCACAAGTTATCATATTTGGAGCATTCATCGTGCAACCAGCGCCATTTAACGCACTCAATCCAGTTCACAGTTTTAGATGTTTGGTAATAATTTTCCCCACATCCAGCACACTCATTGTCATCAAATTCTTAAGTAGAATCATCCTGCAAAACTGGGCTCTCGCTACCTGAATCAAAAGATTCTTTATCGTTTCTCTTTCTGACAATCTTGGCTCGTTTATTATTTTTAAGAGCAATAACAGCAGGATTTTTTTGCAGCTTTCTTGTTCTTTTCCAACGTAATGTTCTCTGGAGTATTTAAAATTGTTGCCAGGTGTCTACCACGTTTCCTGCAAACTGTTTTAGAGGTTGTTGTAGGAACTGAAGAAATGCTATCCAATAATTTACTTGGAGTAGGGTCGTCAGTTTTTGAAGTTGATGGAACTGCTGTGGAATCAATAGGAAAATGAGAACAACCTGGTCGAGGTGAAGGAGTGCGAGATATTTAGGATTCATCTTTGATGGCCAGTTTGTGGGTCTTCCGAAAGACTATCAGAATGGGAGGAGGTTTGTAGTTGTGGAGTTGATGGACGAGTTCCGTTAGAAGAATTTGCTGCAGCAGCTGTATTATTACTAATGTAAGCATAGTCTGGAATGGTTTTGGGGTTATAGGATCCAATCCCAGTGGCTCTGAATCTCGAAATGCATTTTCCACACTTGCAGATCCATTCCAAGCGGTCCCCAAAAGTTTTCCAAACTGTAGTTGGGTCAACTTTCTAGTAGGATTAACGTGTATGAAGACGTTGCAAGTTGCATAGTAGCCGTTCTTTAAAGATTTAAAGAACGAGCTATCTAATAGTTGGAGAAAGTGAGTTGTGTTACTCGGTAAGCAGAGCAGAAAGATGTTGTTCTTTTCGCAAAATTGCAATACATCTACTGAATTTGTATGGGATGTGTGATCAGCTAAGATGAGGAAAACAGTTCAAACTGGTTTGCGAGATAGAAAATGGTCTCAAGCCAATCTATAAAAATTATGGCGTTGACGTATGCTGACTTCTGAGACATAGCTATAGCTGCTCCATTTGGCATTCCGTCTTGATATTCAGCATTTTTGTTCTTTCCTTTGAATACAGCGTAAGACGGTAAAAACATGCCTTCTGCATTGCAGGCAATGATAAATTGATCGTTTCGCCTTTTTCAGCTGAAACATTTTTGGAACCTCTTGCTGCTAGCTTGCTAGCACATGAATTGGTATGTTATGTAATTGCAAACCCGTTTCATCAATATTGAAAATGTTTGCTAGCTCGTTATGCAGATCGTGATCAGTCAAAAGTTCTTCCAGGTGTTCAAAATAGTGTTTAACATTTTCTCTAGCCATACCTGTAGCTCGGGCTATAAAAACTCCCTCCACTTTTCTAATTGAAAGGTCAGGATGACGCTGCAGAAATAACTGCAGCCAATCATATCCAGCTTTACCGATCTTCTTGTTAAATTTGTGCGGTCAGCTCCAATGCCCACGTTCTGACTGAATCTCGATCAGGAGAAAAACCAAACAATTGCATTTTTTTTATGTTTAACTAATTTTGCTTCTGCAACCTCTCCGAAGCTAGATGATGGGCCAAGTCGGCCAGTGTTGACTTTGGAATACCAAATTCTTTAGCCGCTTTATTAACGCCTATTGTGCCATTTTTTACGGCGTCTATAGTATTTTGTAGCGCATCCGCACCCCAGTTGGCTCTACCAGTGCCACTTTTTCTTTTGCAAACAATAGGAATTATGATGCTCTGGAACAATATTTAACATAACTTTCTAGTTTGTTGCATTTTCAAATTACCGGCTCCTTATTGTTTGTGTACAATTGTTATTTTTAAGTACATGATAGTCGATCTTACCCAGGGTCAAGGTGATCGTACTCTAACAAAGTCGAGCGATAGACCGACCACATCGATGCTTTGCCAAAATAGAAGACAAATTGTATATTTTCAGATTAGGTGAGCGGGAAATATGTGCTGTAACAAATGACTTTCAATTTACTCCGTTATACTTACGTATTTAACCTGATTTATATCCAGGAAATCTTTTTAGTTAAAAATTCTTACACAATCTGTTTAGCAACATCGCACAATTTACACTTTACTGTTTAGTATAGCAATACTTGCGTCATGCCACATACCCTTGCCACCTCTAACTGACGTCCTAGCGTACAGGCTAGCGTCGTCTAGTGTCATATTTTTGAGATATACTCATTGGCCGGTCTATCCCAATGGTCGAATTATCCCGGAATTATCCTACTATAAATGTATTAATATTTTTGTTCTTGGTAGTGAACTTCCTCCCAATTCTCGTTTGATTTCAAAAAGGCCTCTACATCACGCATACTGAAAGTAATTTCTGTTACGTCGGTATGTTTTCCTGTAGCAGAATAAGCCCAAAAACTGTTTACAGAATACCTTGAAATGTACAATATCTAAATATTTCTGCAACATAAACGTTCAATAGCTAACCGTCTATACCATCACAATAATATGTTTGTATTAATTCACGGTCTTATATTAGATCTCTAGTTTCTTGTCTTCTTTTTTTCTAGCTCTTATGTAATTACTATTTGTGTGGTAATTGAATATTAACTTTGCCGTCGAATCGTGTCTAAATTTAATATTTACAAGTTTATTATCGGAACCAGCATCTCACTAAGCTACCGAAAATGTAAACGGTATTACACAGCAAAGCGAAATTGTAGTTGAATATGTCGAAGAATTCCTTACAAAGACCCGGCATCGTATACGTCTCTGAATTTTGAACGTAAACTAGGAAATGAAAATGTAACCGGGCTTTCACAGCTGGATTAATTCTTCTGAAACTTGTAGCAGTTGCCATGGAAAAGACATAAATTTTCGCACCTCTGATTCGGCCTGAAAATTAACACGATACGCTGGCGTACAATTTGGATGTTTAGGAAGAACCGCTTTAGCAATCGTAAGATATAATTAAAAAGTATATATTTTACAATATAACAATTCGACGTATTTTATAACAGTGAAATAATCAAAGCGTGGAAAATATACACTACTCAAAGGAAAAATTTGCACTCTAGGCATATGCAAGTACTTTTGCTTTCTGGTAAGATACAAAAAGATAGAAAATGCTATTAAGGATATTTATTGAATTAATTAAATCATAAAAAAATCTTACACTAACACTTGTTATTAATTAAATAATTAACATTACAAACTTGCATATTGATATTTCTACGGCATATTATTGAAACAATTGTCAATCAAATTTATTTCAAAATTTTCTAGCAAAAATCGTAGCCTCCTATCAGTAAACATACAGTTTTACACAGAAAAACTTCTTTCTACATAAACAGACGTAATTGGAGCATTTTTCAATTGTGTAACAATATCTCTACTTAACTTTAATTCGTAGACAACTCCCCTTAACACTTTTGCAACATCATTTTAAATACTGTATCCAGGATTGTTTCTGAATACATTAGTAATTTTTCGTAAAATTTAGTTCCAACTTTTCCCTTAACTTTTGAACATAAGTGAGTAAAGTTATTAATTATTTCAGTAGTATCAGATAATGTCATGTATAGTTCCTCTAAATTTGAAATAGTTTTAGGTACAAAACGATAATTGCATTAACAAGAATTGTCAAGGTAACTCCCAAGACTTCAACAATTTTTTTGAATGTGTATAACTTGGCTACTATTAGCCAAGTTTAAAACAATTTCTTTCATGATAATCTGCGTAAAACCTGATAATTACAGGTTGTGGAGGCAGTGGAGTATTAGGAAGTTTATCCTTATAAAATTGAACTCTTAAACAGGCCTTAACGAAAAACATTTTTAAGTTACTAACTAAATCGTTGATTAAGGGACACTATTTCCTAATCTCCTCAGCAACCGTATTAATTCCTGACGCTAAGCCAGTAGTGTGAATCAAATTCCAATAAAATATTTTCAAATTTTGCCCTACCTGTACCATATATGGTGCTGCATCTGACAGCAATTTCTGAAGGAACACATTCAAGCAAATAGCCACAAGATTACGCGTCTTGCCCAAATCTAGCTATGTACAAATTATTTGTTTGGTGAAATTATTTTCAAGCTATTAACTATAACTTGTAAAGGACGTCCTCGTGAAGAACATCAATAATTAATAAATGCCCAATATATCGACCGCAACTATCGGCGATTTCGTTTGCTACCAAATATATATAATTGTTGCCAATTATTTGTTTTATTTCTAAAATTGTATTTAAATAAACAAATTTTCCTAAAGTGCTTTCATCAAGTATGTTTTATTTAATATGCTTCTGAAAAAAACTATCGGAGATTTTCATTATTCAGAGTTTAGAGAGTGCTATCAGAGTTTTACATAAGTCTTTATAGAATATTTCCTGCTCGATATTCCTGCAACTTGTAGTCACGCATTGACGTAATATTTGCTGGGATTTGGTAAATTTTCTTAGTTTTTCGCGATTGTCCTATGTACAGGTTATTTTTGTATGTTGGTCAATCAAGAACTTGTTGTCGCTCGATACCTGACCAAACAGATCGGTATTAATAATTATAATTCAAAGACAATTTTCCTGGTTCACAACAAATAAGAAAAATTAGAAGAAATCAGGAAAGTATTTAATCAATTTTAATGTTTAAAAGTTTTAGCGCTAAATTTTATAGACCAATAATTGTATGCCTATGTCTACTTACTGATTTACTGTACGCACGGCAGAACATCTTATCTCCATCCAGTACCCGTTCCGGGAAGCGTTTGATACAATTTGTAATTCTAGACATTGTTGTTTTAAATCTGAAGTAATATATTGCACTTTTACGCTGCACAAGAAAGCGTTTGCGGTGGTCAGCCAAACACTAAACGGAAACGAAGTACGTATCAAAGCTTTATCTTATCTTGCTCATTAAAGATTTAACACAAACCGTCATTAATGAAATTCCCGCAACCGCTTCTTGAAAATTAGAAAGTTTTAATCCCAATCTCTATGCAATTTTTAAAACCAGAACCTGGGAAACATAAATCTGCTATACAATTTTTAAACAAAATAACTCACGAGGCTTAAATATGCTAAGATATGCAACATTTACCACAATATACAACAACAACCCAAATATGCAATATAAATTAGTTAGTATAAATATGTCCAAAATCGTGCAAATCGTACGCATAAGAAGACATGAAAACAGATATGGAAAAGATAAAGAATATGCATTTTTATATAATCCACGCTCTGTTAATTAATCCGGCCAAATAATGTAGATAACTAACATAATAATATCAACATTATGTTCGATACTTGATTTAGCGGTAGACAAATACATAACCGTATTTCACGATGAATCAAAAACAAAGTACCTATATTAATTCTGGGATAATATTATTTCATTTTTTTTAGAAATTACTGTGATGAAAATAACAAAACAAACATTTACTTGTCAAAATTACAATTTACTTTCGGCTTAGACCGCGTCGTTATTTGGTAACTACACCCAGCATTATTAGGTAAGGACCGACTTGTAGCTTGTCTGCCTTTACAAGCATGTGCTTAGATTATTTAAACCTTCGGGCGGACAAGGATTTGATCTTAATGCATTTTGTTTGCCAGGATAATAATACTTAATCGGTTTATGCCTGCTTGCTGTTTGTGAACCAATATAAACTAACGTTTTGCAAGCTGTTGCAGCTTGCATCTTCAGAGTGAGTAGAACACTGAATTCCGGGAAGCGGATGTATTTAAACCTCTTTGAGCCAGTCGGGCAGAACGACGGAGTTCTGGTTGGCTGTCACCGTTGGGCAAAAACGGATCCGGTGGAGCGTGATCGTGAGATCGATGATGCTCAGAAGTCTTTAGAGAATAAACTATTGGAGTCCACGCTTTTCTGAGTCTGAAACCATCCTCCCCGTTTATGTTGTTCCGTTGTCTCTTAATTTCAGTTGCTTCACGTATGATACGAGGGAAGTAATGAGGTACTCTGGCGAGTAACCGAGCATTGTGAAAGTCCATCTTACGCCCAGTTAAACCAGTATGTTCAGCCACCGCAGCTTTCGTGGTGCGTTATTGTTTGCAACCACCTTTGTGCTCTCGCAATCTTAACTCAATGGAACGACCAGTTTGGCCGATGTTGTAGAAACCCGACTGACTTTAAATTTGATATGTAATCCTTTGCGGATCTGAAACCGTTTCTCAAAGTTTCATTAGTTCTAAAGACTATCTTTATGCTGTACCTTCTAAGAACATGCCCAATCTTATCAGTAATGCCTTTACAGTTATGTAAAGAAACTAAGCAAAAACCTTTATCCATATCATGCCTGCAAAGTTCAGTCTGTCTATAAAAATGATAACATATCTCGATTGAATTTTTGCAACACGATTTGAAATAGAATTCGTGGCAAGGGTGGCTTCTTGGAGCGATGAGTGCGTGTTTACCAGAGGTGGCGTGTTTCATATGCAAAATAATCACTATTGGGTTGAGGAAAACTCACACGAATTTTGTGAATATGGTTGCAGAAGGAGGTTTTCTGTGTATGTATGGTTGGGCATAATAACCCACAGGATTGTTGGCCCAATTTACCTACCAAATCGTCTTAATGCCGATGAATGCCTCAATCTTTTGGAACAACTTATTGGTAAGATTCCGTTGAACATACTACCTAATATGATATACATGCACGATGAAGTTCCTACTCATTTTGCCCATAATGTAACAGAGTTGTTGGAGAAACACTTCCCAAACATACGCATTGGTCACGGCGCGGCGGTCACATTTTATAGCCCACGAAATCACCCGATTGCAATCCTTTGGACATTTTTGTTTGTGACTTTATTAAAGAAAAAGTTTATCTTGCGCCTCCACCAAACGTCGAAGAAGATAGAAACAGAATTAACGCGGCAGTACTAGAAATTGCACCAGAAATACTGAAGCTAGTAATGTAAACGATACCACGACAATTGAACCTATGTTTACAAGCAGACGGTTTTGAATTCAATCAATTATTATAAATAGGTATTGCCGAATGCATGTTTCTTCTAAATGGGTCCTGACAACGAAGGAAGCATGGTACTGGTACAATCTTTAATATTAAGATTATCGACTAAGACTTTTACAAAGAACATCGTCACATGTAGCTTTTTCGTTAATTTATGCACACCCTGTATATTATTTATTTCGGGATGATTTTGCAACGCCTAGTATTACATCAATCAACATTATTTTATTTGTAGAAGTTGTATTGTTTGCACCTTTGTACCATTTGTCAATAAATTCAATTTAAATTATTTAATTTAATATTGGCAGTCTACACTTACATTTAGGGTTAAGACTGAATAGCATCCTTTCGCCAAATAGCTTCAGTTTTAAACGAAACAATTCCGTCCTAAAGTTCCTGTGCATTTATGCCCTCTTTAAGATTACTGATAAGCTTGAATTTCATTAAAGGTACTTTTACGAGTCATATACATTTCAACTCGATAGGTACTTGCAGATATGCTTGCAAATAGAAGTGTCTGTAACGGAATATTTAGGTATGAGTAAAAAAGAGCCAAGGTTTTTGTTTAATTAACTTTTAGTTAGATCTTCAAGTTTTTATAACGTTGCAGCAATATCCATACTATCTCGTTTTAAATTAAACAAATTATTAATTTTCAGAAAACAACTGCACCAAAAAATAGTCCAATTAGTATTTATTTTTACTATTCATTTAAATTTCAGGGTAGTGACCTATTTTCAAAACACAATTTTCTGTAATTGTTCTTTAAAAGAGAGCTTACCTCTTTTCTAAAATCGTAAAGAAGATGTTTGCAATTTTGAGGAAACTGTTATTTAAATTCCAACTTCTCTGTAATAAACATTAAGAAAATCCCAGGAACTCACGTCACTGTGCCTAGTAATGGACCATTTTTACGCAACATTTTACAGGAAGTGTTCGGTATCAATCGACACCAAAAACAATTACTGGAGAAAGTGTTAGGGAACAGGACCGATATCCCCTTATTTTCCTAATCTACAACCGATTCTCCCCAGATAAAATCTTTGCCGACTGCTGCAAATCCAAGATGGAAAAGTTTTCTGAAATCGCATTAAAGTATTCTCAACTTTGGTGTACCGGCGGATTTTTTTGTAGTTCATCGTGTATTAACTCTCAAATCTCTTGCAAACCGACTATTTTTCATGCAACTTCTTAATATTTCCTTAAAACATTTTCCGCCTTTGATATTGATAACATATTTTGAAGCTTAAGTATGCCAATAAGCCAATCTGACACTTTTTGCATCTAATCATAGCGTAATCACATTCCTTAATGCAGATACGAAATCTATGTAATGAAATTCTTTGAAGTCGCAGACTAGGGAAGACCAGAAATGACCTCTGCAAACTTTAAATTACACTTGTGGACGCTTGCTTCTACAACCAATCATAAAATCTAAATTTAAATTTTTTCCGATGTTTTGAGGGAAATTTAATGGAGATGATTGAAATAAATCCAAACTGGAATCACGTCTTGCTTTCTGTAGGATTTCATTCCGCCAGAGCGAATATATATTTTAGCTGGTTCAGAATTTATGTATTGGAATGCATGGCTGCGCTGCGCTCGCGAATGCAGCTCATCACTGCAATTTTGTTCCATAAAGTCTACCTTATAACAAGGAAATCTGAGCAAACCGAGTGAAATAGGGTAACAGGATATTATGTAGGGATTTAGGCTTTAAATCTGAAACAGACTTGTTTATTACACGAGCACTATTTGCTGCCTTCTGCATACGTTCTTTCGTGGAGGTTAGGAAGTGCATACGCTGTTAGAAGCGCACTACGCAATTACATTACCAACTTAATATCATTTTTTTCTCGTGTTATACCTGCTTTAATCCTGTGCTATTGTGTCCTTACAAATTGCCTCGGTATGTTGAAACAGTAGGTGTTTATTAATGTATATCTAAATTTAAGAAAAAACATACTCTAGATTAATGACAGTAATTGTTTTCAAAATTACACAAGTAGCTCTAAACATTTAATTTTAGTTTTAGGTAGGTAAGCAAACGTATACAGGAACACTCCCGGAAACGCTGAACAAGTATATGAAGTCGAATTGTAACGGTAACGCACGCAAGGCAACTTGAAATTTTCTCAACTAATGATTTTGGTCGTGAAAAATTGTAAAGGGTTGAAACAGAAAAAATGAATTCTTAAACACGTTTGATGTGAGCATAAAAAGTTTATTGCATACATGGACAGGTTTCAGTCTCTATCCATAATTTAGAGAACTTTACACGAGCGATCTATTGCCGTTGTTCTACATTTTTCAATTGCTCGAAACGCCCCTTCGAAAACACCCTGTCTATAATATAAAATCCTCATTTATTTTTCGACAGGTGTTGGAGCCGTTGCTCTTGCATTGGATATTCAGTTCTTACTTAAATTATTCTCCGTGAAAAACATTCATGGAAGAGCCAATTCTTCACGATCCTGTACTCAACAATTTAACAATCCCGCACGTCAGCAAATTTATGGCCTCACACTTGTACGGCTACATATTAAATATTTAACATTTCGATCTACTACTGTGGAAATACTTAACGTTTACTTGTACATTTTCTAAAAGTTTTATGACAATTGTTGAAGTATAAAGGGTAATTCTAAACATGTGCAACGATATTTAACCCCATGTAGCTGAGACTATTTAACACGTAAATTACCTACTATTCTCTTAAAATTCGACACCGTTACCGAGAAATGGGGCTTCAAAGTTTTTTTTACATCAATTCACTGAAATGTAAACAATTGTTCGATTTTCATAACTTTATTGTTTTAGGAAGCTTACAGTTTAGTTTTACTTTTCAGTCTGGAAAACTGTACAATTGACCGTGAAAAGTGGATGAAATCTGAACCACAAGTGAAAAAGTTGGTTTAATAATTTGTAAAGTAGGGCATATCTTGAAAACGAGATCGCTAACCTGAGTTTCTTTGCAGCTTCTGAACTAGTATTCTGTTTTCCAAAAATATCTTTACAATTTTTTCATGGGCGTCATGTTACGGGCTAAACGAGCATTTTCGTCGATCCGCAACAGGATAGATGGGAGTGCCTTCGGCTTAACTTAGAGGAGTAAGGGTGATTCACGATAAAAGCTTAAGGGAAGGCAATCTAACGGGTTGTGTACAGAGTAAATCAACATTAGCGGACGCCACCTTCCAGATTACAGTTGATTGCAGGTTCTCGTGGAAGCCCTAGAAACCAGCAGCTTACGGGACTCGAAGAAATCTTTATTGTGCCTCCTCCTGTATATGTAAGGCTTACAAAGTTCATGCACAATATAATACACAGAAATCAAAGATATGGTGAATTTTAAGACAAATATAATTCTATTGCTTGAAGCTAGTATCAGACATACGAGTAATACAAAAAAATATACACACAAAACGGTAATAATCGTGGTTGAACACAAGGGTACTTGGAACGTCCAACCAAAGAGCTCGCCACCACTGGTTTACGATATTTATTTTACTAAACACACAGATCTGACGTTGGAGTTTACAAAAATTAATTACACTTTAGAATTAATAACTAATGGCAATTGGCGGCTGAATGCTGCTTTGCATTGCATCAAGAAAAGGGTTCAGTACTTTAAACCAGTAATATGATTCCCGGAACAAGTTTTCACAACAGCACAATTAACAATTTATTTTACCTTAGTTTTCTTCGGTGGAGAGTAGAGAAAGAGGCAGACACAATTTGGGGTGTTTTTAGGTTCTTCGAGAAGCAGACAAAAAATTCGCAAGCACGCCACTGAAGGTTGGATTACGATTGCACCAGGAATCGCCAAAACCTTCTTCGAGAAACAGGAAATTTTAGGCGTTCTTGCCGTCAGGAACGAAATGGGGTTCGATATTAATCCACATAAGCAATAGACAAATTCGCAATGAATTGCCTTCCAAGGGTTAAATCCAGCGTGTTTCTAAAATCCGACACTTGTCGATAGTTCTGTTCACCCCACGGTGATATCAGCGATACGAAAATTGACGCGATGGACACCCATCGAAACCCAAGCCGCCCCTACAGGACTTGTTGTCGGCGCTGATGTCTTCACGAGCAACCGGGTCGAACGGGGATCTTAAGTCGACTCCCGAGAAAACGCAATGCCAATATGCAGCAGCAGATTTTATCATATTACGAAATATGTTCCAAAAAGAACAGTTAACACGTAGGGCTTCCCCAAGGGCAGGAAATTTCCAGCGAACGTTCGCGGCCAAGCGCGTATACAAAATATACATCGACATTTCTCTATGATAACAGAAAAGTCCACTAAACTGTATTCGGAAAATCATAAGATAGTAATCGGATAACGGTAATAATATAATAGTAATACGGGTGGCCAATAAAATAAGTCTTCAATTGTAAGAAACGGCAAAATCAAACGAACGTAACAGTCAATGAAATGAGATTCAGGAAAGAACATATAACGTATTATTCAAGAAGCAGTCATAATCAACATCAACACGGAGTAGGTATTACCTTGAAAAAACACATGGCACAATATGTGAATAACTATGTGGGAGAATTCTTTTAATACAACTAGAAGTATCTCCAGTAAATATAACAATAGTACAAGTTTACGCACCGACTGCCGATAGAAGTGAGGACATAATCGAACAATTTTACAATTACCTAGAAACGACAATTAAAAAATGAAGAAAAAATAAATATTAATTATAATAGGAGAATTCAAATTATAAGATGGGCAAGGGTAGATGTGGCGAATTTGTGAACCCTTTGGCTTGAGAGAAAGAAATTAGAGAGGGAGAAAGACTAAATATATTTTGCAGTGAAAGCAACCTAGACAACCTAGTAGTAATTAATACCTTCTTTGAATTACCAGCTGGTCGACATTATACAGGGAAATCACCCTTAGATTCCACGGAGCATATAATACGAAACCAAACCGACTACATTATGGTTCATCAAAGATTCCGAAACTGCTTTAAATCTGTTAAGACATACCCGGGAGCAGGCATAGACTCTGATCATGTTCCACTAGTAGGAAATATAAGACTGAAACTATGGAGGGTAGAGAAGGAAAGCAGAAGAAAACAAATAGATACAACTAAATTTAAAAACAACATAACGAAAGAACAGACCAAAGAAAGTATCAACAATAAGTTAAAGAACAAGATTACGCGCGTAGAAGATGTACAAAAAACAACGAAACTAATCGAAAGATAATAAAGGAAGTTAATGAGAAAACACTTAAACCTGATAGTAGACAGAAAAAAGAATGGATGACAAATAAAATTATGGGATTAATGGAAGAAAAGCGCAAAAGTAAGAACAACCCAGGAGAATACCGACAAATTCACAAGAAAACCAGAAAAGAAATAAGAACTGTGAAAGAGGAATTGTTAAAAAGATACACTAGAGAAAAAGCATGACCATTTTAACCTACATAAAAATGTAAAATAAGTGTAACGGGAATGTACAGAAAACAAATTTACAGACAAAAAGTGAATGAAACAGGAGAGATCATTATCGAGAAATCTGGGCGGACAGAAACCTGGAAGAAACTCATGGAAAAACTATTCAATGACAACCGAACTAAAAACATAAACGAGCTCGGAAATTACGATTGAGGAAGTAGGAAAAGTTATTAAAGAAGTCAATGATGGAAAATCGGGCGGGGTTCAGGAAGAAAGGAAGAAGTCCTAGACCCAAATGCAGTTAAGCTAATTGCGTACGTATCCAATGAAACATATAGCACGGGACAAATCCCGGAAGAATGTCTACGATCGGCATGCATTCCTATACCCAAGAAATGCAACGCCAATAGATGTGAAGATTACAGAAGGATAGCCTGATGAGCTACTTACTGTAGATGTTCTTGAAAATAGTTCATAGAAGAATCTGCAGCCGAAGTGAAGAACAAATGTCGAACACACAATTCGGCTTCAGAAATGTATTAACCACCATAGAAATCCTATTACGAATACCAGTATTGATACAAAGATGTCAAGACGTCAATAGTGAAGTATTCGTACGTTGTATAGACTACCAGAAGGCCCTTGACATAATGAAACATGAAAAGGTCATCGAAATTCTAAAGCGAATTGGAATAGACGGCAAGGACGCTAGGATTATAAGAAACTTGTATTGGAACCAACATAGTGGTAGAGGAAGTAAAGACAGAAACAATATCCATTCAAAGAGAAGTACCTCAAGGTTGCGTCCTATTACCAGTTCTTTTTAGCTTATACTCGGGAGAGATCTTTAATGAAGCACTAGAAGGATATAATGAAGAAATATTAATTAATGGAGAACTTATAAACAACACGCGCTACTCAGATGATATAGTAGTACTTACACAGAGTCTTGACGATCTACAACAAATAATGTATAGAGTAGCAACCGTTAGCGACAGATATGGTCTTAAAATAAGCAAGAAAAAAAAAACAAAATTTATAGTGCTAAGTAAGAACAACGCAGCTCCTATAAACTTAATGGTAGAAAATAGCAGAATAAAACAAATAAAAAATACACATACCTAGGAAGTACAATTAACGAACAATGGGCTCACTCAGTAGAAACAAAATGCTGCATCGAGGAAGCTAGAGCAGCATTTAACATATTAAATCCAATAGTAAAGGAACATCATAGGTACTAAAATAGAAACGAAGATGCATTTGGTAAGATTTTATGTGTTCTCTGTGCTTCTTTACGGAGTGGAGTCGTGGACGTTAACGGAGGCATCTTGCAAAAAGATACAGCCCTTTGAGATGCGGATATATCGGCGAATACGGAGGATTTCATGGGTAAAACGTGTTAGCAACAAGAGCGTTTTAGAAATAATTAATAAAAATATTGAATTAACAGAAACAATCAAAATAGGACAACGGACTGCTACAGCTCGTCCTACAAGGTAAGATACACGGCAAAAGAGGAGTGGGAAGAGGGAGAATATTGAACGTGGTTTGCAACCACAACAACTGGATTATTTAAACCTGCTGCAGATAAATTAAGGAAAGCCGCAATGACCGCCAACATCTGGAACGGATAGGCACCGGAAGAAGATGAAGAAGCCATTTTTCTTTTTTCGAAAATTTAATATAGGAGTTATAGGAGTTTCCAATAGAAAAAAACAATTTATATACATACACCTAATTTACAAATATATACACCAAAGTTTTCACTTACGGGTCAGATTTTAACCACTTTTCACACACAACTGTATATTGTTCTTGAAGTTAGGACTTTCCAAATTGATAAAGTTTATCAAAATTGGATAAGAAACACAAAATTTATTAACATTCCAAAGAATTGAAGAAAAAAAATTCAGAGAGCGCCATATATCCGTAACGGTGACGATTTTTAAAAAAGATTACTAGCTAATTTAGTTGTTAAATATCTTCAGCTATACGTGGTTAAAGTTTTTCGCACATGTTTAGAATCACCCTGTATAATAATAAAAAATAGGAATATAAAAGATCTAAAACTGTTTCAGTTAAAATTCATGACACGAAAAAGAAAGAAAAATTAACAAAAAGCTGCTAAGTTACAATGAGGTGCGATAAGCAAAATGTAGGAAGGATTTACTAGCGGAAGATTATTCGCTACCTTGCACGTTAAGGATTGTTTTCTCTAACACCACATCAAAGGCGAACCTAACGATTGCTAATGGATACATGGAGTGTTTTGTAGGATATCAAAATACTCATTACAGCTTGTCGTGGGACAACGATCATCACTTAATTGGAAATACCAACATCTTCTGTATAACACTTGAAAAGAACGATGGCGCTCAGGTTTTGCGTTCAAGACCATCCAGAAGTGTGTGCAGCTTGAATATTTAGTGGAAAAATTGAGATTAAGATTTAGGTAAATTCTTGGAAAAATCACATTTATCTTCGGGTTGCGAAACTTAATGGTACATGAATGATGTGTAAATAAAGCTAGCATGAAATAAGACCGTCCAGTTCTGCCCCCCACTACTAATGTAAATAATGTCTGTGTAAAGCTGCAACGTTGAAACTTATACAGCTCTGTTTTATATCAGTATCGTTATTTGAGAACAAGGAGCATTTAACTTAAAATTATTTGTGTCATTGTTCTAAAATTTGGCAACTTGTTTTTTTTTTACATACAGGAATTTTCTGAAGAATGAAACAAGCAAAATTGAAATTCCCGATCTTGTGGTAGCATAATTAGTTATTGAGCTTCGCACATCTGATAAATGTATCCAATCAAACCTCAGCACAATTGTGATGTACGACAACTGCCCGCAACTATACCAATATGGGCAATTGACCTCATACCAACTAGTCGGTAGACCGATTTGTCATTAAGCAACTGGTGCGAACATAATTTGGTTGAATTGCATAAATTGTAATTAATAGGAAATAGACTAAGGAAACTATAAATCAATACGCATTTATATATTAATTTCCTAGCACTTGTTTATGTCTCAACTTTTCGTTGCCCCAAACAAATCCGTTAAATACAGAACAATTCGTTTGTATGGCTTAGGTGTTGATGCACATGAGGTTTACTACATTATTACTAGGCAACGTGATTCACAGAGTAACATTAGGTTGATCACACATCACTCTACAAAATCGGTGATATTTGAATGATAATTCTGGCATTTACGTATATATCGTACTCACATAACTTATAACACGGTACAGATTATATTGTTTCGCAAAATATTACATAGTAGTGAATAATTGACAACGACAAGGCAATGTCTACAGCCTCGTCCAAGAAAAGGTGAAACACTTTATGCCACATATCGCCCATTGGCGAGGTCATGCTGGGGATCTGGGTGTCTTCATTTTCAAATTCTATATTTAGACCTATTTATTGAAATACAACACATATCCCTAAAATGTATAAATGAACTGTCAATATAGCAGTGGATAGTTTACTTTTTATAAAGGAAGCTTGACATTCTGTGTTCAATATAATTAAAAAATGTTTATGTACACAGATATTTTGTTAAAGTAAATGCGTTAAACGTTAATAAAATAGTTCTATTTAAAAAAAAGTCTCATTTTTAAGTATATTCCTGGAAATCTTGTAGATTATAGTGCATTAATAGTATTTCTGCTGTGGATGAGGAAAAAGAAACTGGAAATTATGTTGTTCGTTAGAAATACGTATAAACTCTAAACGATTTGTGAAAATATATAACTATTAAATGCTGTGATTTAATACGCGAAAGACTGAATACATAAAAATACTAAATAATATCAAATATTAGCAACTACTGGATAGCTAAATAATAGATGATTTATTTGGTAAACGAAACATTCTTTTTTCTTCGCTTGTCAAATAAAGTAAAACTATATTTTATTGCAAAAGCAAGATGAGATACATTCTGATCTCGAAATGTCTACTTTGTTCGTTTAACTATAAATTAAAAATTATAATGTAATTAAAGCTTCCAGCAGGGGAAAATTGTCAAAATTCTACTTTTGTTTAGTTATTACCAGTGTATTGTACGTGATATTAGATTAACGCGCTTCTGTTGCAAGAAGTTGCATCAACGGTTTAATAATTTAAATATTAGTGTAAAGTCCTATTTTGTGGAACATCTGCAAAGTAGAGGATACAGAAAAATGTTATCTTCCTACTTATGACAACGGCAAGTACCAAAGTTTGTCCATCCAGGTGAGATACAACGTTTATACATATATTGCCTATGTTAAATTACTACGTTTAAGTTGAAATAATATGCACAGTAGCACCTAAAACGAAGCGAAGGTGCGGTCTTCTGGTAATAGTTAATAGATACTGTCTTCTCATATATTTCTAAACTGCCCCACATTGAATCTATCTAAAAAAAGGTTAATAATGTAATAATTTCTTGATAGTGCATCACACTATTGATTAACGTATAATTCTAAAATATATGAGATATTCCCGAACCTTCAAAATGTCCCGTTGATATATATTATTATTATTATTATGAAGCCTCCACAAGCCTTAGAGGCCCATCACTAACTATATTTAATTCGACACTTGTTTTTGATCACTGGTTTCTTGAGCACGTGACCGCCCATCTTAGTTCAACCAGATATTTAACCTGACTGCGCACCCGTCAAATAAAACGACACCCGACTATACCATAAAATAATCAATATGTTAACATGAGAAGTAATAATATTCATTTAACTGACAAGCAACAGTGACGTTTTTTAGAAATTATATTAATTATAAATTTTACATTTACAATTGTAGATGTAAGGCGAGCGTTTGATAAAGTTTGGTATACAGGCTTATTTTATAAACTTAATTGTACTTTTCCACATCCAGTGTATTCTTTATTAAAGTCCTATCTTACCGACAGAACATTCTTAGTTGAATATGAAGAAGCCTACACCGAATTATACCCAGTACTATCTGGAGTCCCACGGGGAAGTATCCTTGGGCACATGTTATACTCCATATACACGGCTGACTTACCGGAAATGGCATAAACAATGCTTGCCATTTATACTGACGACACAACAATTTTAGCGTCCCATGAAACCCCCATTGGAACCTTACGAAAACTGCAGACGCATTTAAACCTCTTCAAAGAATGGTTATAACACTGGAGAATCAAGGCCAACTAAACTAAATCTGTGCACACCACCTTTGCTTTGAAGCGCGGAAACAGTTTTCTGTTAAATGAAACACATATACCACAAAGTAATGCAATCAGGTACTTAGGACTTCACTTGGACAAGCGACTGACACATTTTTGCCAGAAGAAAACAACTGGGTAACAAATTTAGCCAAATGTGTTAGGTATTTGGCAGAAACTCGGAACTGTCCACTGAAAATAACTTTTTATTGTATAAGACAATATTAAAACCCATCTTGACGTATGGTATACCATTATGGGGTTCTGCAAGTACATCCAATATAGAAATACTGCAGAGATTGCAAAATGAAGTAATACGCGCGATAGTCAATGCACCATAGTGTGTACCAAACAGACGATTACATGCTGATTTAGGTATAACAATAGTACGGAAAGAAATAACAAACATCAGTCTAAGATACAAAGACACGATAACAGAACACCCAAATGAATTGGCAACCATATTGTTTAATGACGAAGAAGAGACCAGAAGACTGAAAAAGTTTAAACCCGCCGACCTAATGACCCGTTTCACGTAAAAATAATAAAATTGAGTCATATATCGTACAGATTCACAGAGAATTCAATGCTCACTGAAGCATTACTCTCCATAACATGTATTTTCTAGATGTAAGGTTTTAGATTAAGTATCACATAAGATGTACTTATAGTCCGCAAAACGTACAGATTGTGCAAATAAAAAGAGAAAAATAATATTCTACTGTTCAATAAATGCTATATTTATTTTCGTGTTCTTTGAATTTTCACACAACAAACATAACAAAACCTATAAAATGTGAGAATATCGGAAATCATGAGCGGCGATAACACTGACATTCCGACAAACCCCATCACTGACCATCAGAGTATAGTTGAAACCCTTACAAGAACTTCTGAGAACTTGATGGTAATTAAATTGCTCACTCTGTTTTCTTGACGGAATGAAGGAAACTGGCATACTTCATCTTGTCTGTGTGTAGGATAGTTTGAACATATATTATTGACCGATATTTGCATACTTAAGAACATTATATTGTATTTACATGTGTTTTCATATAACACTTTACGTGCTTGTTGAAGGATTTTGCTTTACCCTACATAAATACCTATAAGGAGAGGTATTTTCAGTCAACAGCGACACAGAAACCGCTTAAGCAGTTAATCCTAAACTCGTTTAAAGTTTCTACAAAATCACACTACGCAATAATTTCACCAGGGCGATAGAATTAATAATAAATATCTTCCGAGCTTTTAGAACGGAAATACTCTACATTCCTATAATTAACACTTGTGTTGTCGATATATCTGTGGGGTGTTTTCTGTGGAAATTCAAAACAAACATAAATGAAAATAACACCTCGGTTTCGTTAGATAACAGCGCTTGTGCTAAACAAAAAAAAACAATTTTTATTTGCTTAGGTATTTTACATATTTTATGCTGCACTTGTAAAAGGAAGAAGATTCTCAAACTTATTATTTCATAACAGGCAATTTCTAATTATATCCGTATTAATGGCAATTTCTTTTCCTTCCATTCTGTAGACTATTGTTGGAATTTTTCAAAGTATTCTGACTGTCTGCGTTATTAAAAATTTAATTACAGCAGACTTACTTTCATTATCAATGGTGGACCGTCCTGAGGCACCTAAAGGAAATCTGCCAGGTTGACAACACCTATTTCTGTGTTTCTGAACGCTTTATTTATAAATAAGAAAATCTCATCTTTGGAACATTAGTAAACATAAAATTAGCTTCTGCATTTTTGAAATTATTATGTGCTTTAGCAGTACCTGATGATCAATATACTAATGTGAAGCAACTATTTTCAATTTATTAAAGATGTCGCTGTTAATGTTTCAGGACAAGCAGCATTAAATATTCATTGAAATGAGTTCGGGGAGTTCAGGTTGATGGAGTGGTTGTTTTTATGTACAAAATTCTTCAAATATCTTGTAAATTTAGAAATGCAGAATCGGCCTTTTGGCAAATTATTCTTAAGACTGTTGTATTTCGTCATAATATATAGGTGCTGTGGATAACTTAATTGTAGATCCACTGCATCTACCTTAATTCTGAGGAGGAGCAAGCCGCAAAGAAGAAAGCCGATACCTAGCACAAGAACATGAAGACGATTACGAATTGTTGCTTGTAGTTCCTTGCTTGAGTGATGTGTAGGGGAAGCGCGTGACAGTTGACAACTTTTCCTTTAAATTTTTTTACCAGTTTTTTGTCACTACGAAATGAATGTCTTAAGAGGCATTGTAAACGTGAAAGTATCCAAAAATCAATATGAACGTATATTGCTAGAATTATTTCATGTACAAATGGTGAAGCCTTAATTTTAAAGTCGGCATTTGCGTCATGTCCCCAACCAGCGGGGCACTTCAACCAGCGCCTGCGGAGACGTGACCATGATAAACTATATAAGTACATTAAAGGTACACTTAGGAAATTAAAGTAATTTTATATTCAAAAATTATACTACACATTGAACAAAGAACAAAAAAACTTAAAACTGAAGGTAAATACTATTAGGTGCGTTGCCAAAACATCGTAAAAACTATTAGCTAACTGCAATAATGCAAAAGCTTTTTAAAAAGTATATATTCTTCTATTTAACAACGCAGCCGGGACAGTAAAAGTCTTCTTGTCTTCTTTAGTTAGCCCAACTTTGCTCTTCATTCCACGGACTATCAAAGTCATCACAAATATTATCTGATTCTACATCAGACTCGCTTGCGCTCAACTGAAAAATTCTCCTTTTGTAGCTTTTCTTCAGCGTAACTTTCTCATTAGATTTCTTCATAACTTTATTATCATTTTTGTTTTTCCGTTTTCTCCGTATTCTGATTTTTCGGCATACTCTCTTTACTAGGTTCGGAAGTGTTCCTTTTGGGTGTTACAGTATCATCGTGTTTCGGTTTTCAGAAGGTTGTGTCATTTTTATTTTTCCTTACTTACGATCCTTAGTAGTTTTCCTAGATCCGACCTTTAGATATGGCTTAATCATTTCGGATGTAACTACTTTTAACCCTGGCGCATCGGATGAAGATGTAGATGACACAGTAATTTCAATGAAGTTTTCGCTTTCTACGTTAGTAATACATAGCTATTTCGTCACCGTGAGGTACTGGTCGATTTGATACTTGAGAGAGCATAATCTGTAGATTAAATGAATGAATTCCTGAATTTGTCAAGCCGCTAGTTATGTTCGATTGTGTGAATGCTCCGCGCATGGCCAACTTTACAAATTCAGGAATATTGTAAATAAATTGTTACCATTTTCGTGGATTGGAAATCATTCAATTTGACATAAGGGTGTTGTACTTCGTTTAGAAAGATTAATATACTGAGCATCTTACGGTTGAATTTTGTTACTGCAATGTGGTGGCAGCGTTAGGAAACTGACTGTCTTGTTTTATCGCTTAATCAATGGCATCTATGGCCACGTGTATTTCATGATTATCCATTATCATGCAAGTCTGGTGTTCTAGGGATGAATGAGAAACAAAGCGTTTTAAATATTTTATAAAGCTGATTGTAGTCATCCATCCAGATGGACATGAATCGCCGTCTGATCCTTTAGTAACAAATTCTTCATTGTATTTTATTATCGGGCATATAAAAAAGGTCGGTAAGGCCTTACCGATGGCGTTTATTGTAAAACAAACTGTTACTTGGGTGCCTCTTTCAGCGGAAGTGACTTGACCAACTTGACAATCTTTTTTACTAGCGAAGCCTTTCGGGCATTTTTTACTATAGTACAGCCTTTTTCGTCGTTTCGCAGTTACATACATTTTGAAGCAGAAACTCAAGTTTTTCTCTTAATTTTGTGCAG
The DNA here is from genome assembly GCA_014611495.1 of Limonius californicus. Classification (NCBI taxonomy): domain Eukaryota; kingdom Metazoa; phylum Arthropoda; class Insecta; order Coleoptera; family Elateridae; genus Limonius; species Limonius californicus. The sequence goes on along the minus strand of JABXWE010018412.1, from coordinate 12,344 downwards.
TTGTTGAAGAAGTCACAAACATTTTTCCTGCTAAAACTCGTGGCTCTCGATAAACTTGTTGCTTACGGAGTTCTTAAACTTATTTCACGATTTGTTACAAAAAATCCGCGAAGCCGGTCATTTCCAGCAGACTTGTGTTTTAGCCAATTGTCAGGTATTTTCTTTCCATTTGCTTTGGCGAAGTCGTATGCAAAGGTTAATACTGCCTTTCGAGATAATCCATAATTCATTTTGCTACAAGTTATCAAATAGTTAACTAACATTTTCTCTTCAGCTAGGATAAACATTTGAGTGCTTTTATGTTGACAGCCCATATTTTCGATTTTTTTCCAGGCTTCCACTATCATTACGGTATCTTCGTAGGGTGGATCTATCAATATTGTATTTAATTACTGTCTTTCTAATAGATATTATACCGCTCTTTATTTCATGCACTGCATTTTTTATTGTTTGAGAGGAAAAAGGCACTCTTTCTTTACATCCTTCTCTTTTGTATTTAAAAGGCATTATTCCTATATAAACAAAACTTAAATTACAGTGCTGCCCTGTTAGTAAAAATACACCTACAAAGTTGTAATCTTGAGGGACACTTGAAACATGGAGCAATTGTCCCGACAACGTAAGGTTCAAGTCTGCTGCCCTACAAAAGTATCACTAAGCACTTGTGTAGCTCCCAAGTTGCAAAGACAACAAAAACTGACATTACCAACAAGGAAAGCAATAATCAAGATAAAATTAAGCCTAAATAGCATTACTTACCACGTTTGTGCTCGGAGTAGTGTTGAAATCAACAAACACTGAATATTTTTCCTGTATGCTTGAAATGCTAACTATCACTGCAAAAAGAAAACAGATCTGTCAAATGTCGTTAAACGCTGCGAGGCAGTGGCTACTACACCATTACAGTCATAATTGTGCTAATTTTGAATTAAAACGGCCCTTGTTCTCGGATAGCAAGTAAAATCGTAGGCCCCGTGTCCAAGTGTTGTTGGGCACGTCAAAAGAACCCTCAAACAGGCTAAATTTCCAGGTGTGGTAGGATCGCTCCCTGGCGTCGGTGGTTAGCCATAGTAGCAGAAATAGGCCGACGTTAAATAAAAAATAAAACAAACAAACACACAAAATATGCTGATGGTTCAAGTATCCCATATGGGCAACCTACAATGGATATATAGGTTTGCTGACATTAATAACACTCCTTTTTATCCTTTTCTTCAATACACTTTACATTTCTCTTTATTTAATTTACCTACCTTTGGAGTGGAAGTGAGAAATGATATCCTACTTTGTTGCACAATTGAGTGGCATTTCTAGATACCTATACACCTTTTTACGTTAGAAATATTGTTTATTGCTCTAATATTTATATTTACACTGTGCGGTCAGCCAGGAACATTAATTCTTTAGGTTTGGTCTTATACTATATAGATCTGAATATTGATTTCCCAGCTACAACTAAGTAGAAGTACTTTTCATACTTTGTGTTACCTGGCTGAAACAAAATCGTTGAATTATTCAAAGTTCTAATACCTAGTACATTATTATTAGTTTTAAAAATGTCCATGTTTACAATATTAGACTTGTTACTGGCTATAAAAAGTTATGCATCGCCTATGTCCATAATTATTTCTAAATTTTACCTCCCATTTTTCGCATAATTTTATTAATTAGCTTCAACTATTTGATTATAATTGCTATATCACTAATGTCCGCTACTTATTTTTGCAAAATTACACAGGAAGATTAATATAATACTGTTTTAGCAGGTTTGATCATAGTTTAACGATTCACAGTAAAATAATAATGTTACCAACAGATACTGAATGTCCATTTACAAACAGTTTTTATTATGATAAATACCATTGATGTTATGATTACATAAACACCGCCGCCACTTTAACATACTCATGCACGTTACAGAATTCGTAAGAACCCTGTATTTGTTCACCATAAAGGAAGTGCATTATTATGCTAAATTTGGAAACTCTGGCGACAAACCGCATACTTAATCGGTGACCAAAGGAAAACTCATGTCTAGATGATGATGTGAAGAAGAACTCTTAATTCCATCGAATTAACCAAATTATGATCCGAAGCTACTTGTACCTATGCATTTCCACGGTAATAGGAAAAGTTGTTTAGATAAAAAGAAAAATTTAAACCAAAATGTGTACTTCTAGTAATTACCCATTGTTATGGTTTGGATTTGCATATCTGATTAAGGACTTGGCTGATTACATGTCGTCGTAGGGATGATAAACTCCACTGCAGGCTGCAAAATAAGATATTGTTTGATGGGAAATACCTGTTTGGTGAAGAAAGGTTGTTTTTCAGAACGTTATTACTCCTTGTCATACTACATATCTGGTTAAATAGTTGATAACATCCAATATAACCCACAAGATGGACTAACAAGTGCTACTCCATACCTGAATCTTAAGTATGGCATGAAGCATCGCATGTAAACAAAAACCCACAATTAAACCTAGAATTATTCGAATCCCTGATTGCTGTCTGATTTTACTGTGTTTCGAAGAAAAAACTAGGAAACCTGGTAAATTCCATGCCAAAAAGATCCGAATTTCCCATCAAGGGCAAAGACTGGCAATATAATAATACATCTACCTAAATGTAATTTAAATAATATGTTGCATAATCTTGAAGGTTTTGATCTTTATTTACACTGCCTTTTTTAAATTATAGCAAAATTTTTCGTCATTTGTTTGTAATCAAATCATTTCGAATGTATTTTTTTTATTATATAACACAAATTATATGCCTGTTTTCAATAGTTACTGAAACGCTGAAAATATTTGAAAGAAGTAGATTTGATCGTCATATTGCCCCGCCTTTTAAAGCTGTGCAAGATTTTATTATGCTGCTATATACGGTAAACTTTCGAATAATCGTGTATAGCTGTAAATATACTTCAAAAAGCTTGCATTTTTTTCCCAAACGGAGTTGTTTCTTTGTATTAATTGACAGCCTTCTTTGTCCTACTGCAAGGCATCGGCCTCTTCTCTGCCACGTGTTTTTCCTCAGCGCTAAGGTAGAAACACGGGGGACCTACAGTTTACGTCGAATCCGAACGACAGAAATTCCAGAGAAGTTTTTAGCATTAAAATTCCACGGCGGCAAGCCGGAATATGAAATTGTGTGTGGTGGGTTGCAGACAAGATTTTTATAAATCTGCATACTAATGCTTAGGTTTTGAAGCCAAGCCAGAATCGACGTTTTACTCAGAAAGCGAACGCTCTACCAACTGAGTTAACACCACACCGCTTTGTTCAACACACCCAAACTCTTACTTAAATCGGCTACTATGGCGCAGGTATAGTTAAAATGCCTTTTGAAAATTTTTGAAATAGAACCTAGATTGCGCGTAAAGTAATCTGGTAATCGGTCGATTCTCGCATTTAGCCTTTTTTGAAAAGTTGAATTGCGGGGAAGGTCGCACGTGGATTACGCGTTAAGTAATCTGTTAATTAGTTCACCCTTGTAGGTAGTCTGAAGAATTTATAAGAACACTTGACATTTTAAAACCTTTTTATTTATTTGTAATAAAGCAACAAAGTGAATAAGCCGACAATAATGCTTATTAATGTTTTATTTTTTATTATATAACATATACAAACGTATCATACACAAAGTGATCCTAAACATGTGTGGAAAACCTCTTAGTGCATATAGCTGAGGATATTTAACCCTTAAATCATCACAGCATTTTGCTTTCGTCAACAACAGAAATCGTAATTACAGTAGGTACCAATATTTTACAATTTTATTGAGTCAGCTCCATGTCAGATGATGATGATGATGAATATTCTATTGTTAACATTTCACTTTGCTCTAACTTTTTTATTTCTAGCCCCATTTTGATAAACCCCGTCGCTTCGGGAATCTAACAGTCCAACCTTAGTATCCCTTCAAGAAAAATGTACAATTTAATACGAAAAGCGGATGAAAGCTGACACAGAAATGAAAATAAAAATTGGAAATTAAGTGTACATATTTAAATTGCTGTTTCTGTAGAAACTTTCTTAATACATTTTCGAAAAAGTTATAAAAACAATAAACTAACTTATACAAAACCACTAAATGCAAAGAATTACTAGTTTTATACGGAAAACTAAGAGTCTCGACGTGCATTGAGCTAGAAATAACAATAAACTAGCTAATAATGTGTTTTTTTGATGCTTATAAATTGCAATAATATAACCTGATTTCCGCTATAGAAAACCAAAGAATTAGTACAGTTTTTTTATACGGAAAACCAAGAATTGTTTGCAAAACAAAATGTTTGTTGAGAAGCTACAAAACAAACTTGGGTTAACCGTCTCGTTTTAAAGATACGTATACCTTAATTTACATATTTTTTAACTAACTTTTCACTTTTACATCTGATATCATCCACTTTTCACACTCAATTGTATATCTGTCTGGACTGGAAATTAAGATTGTACTTTTAACTTTTCAAAGTCAAAATGGTGCAAGAGACAAAAAAGTTATTTGGTGTAAAAACACTTTGCAGCACGGTGCTGAATTTGAAAAAAATTTTCTGGGTTATTTAGGGGTTAGCTAACCACAGCGTGGTTAAAGTTTTTGGTACCTGTTTAGCGTCACCCTGTATATTAAATATTTACATCCAGAGAATCTTATAAATGTTCTTACACTTTATTCTAATTTCGTTTAACATTATGGTGGTGCTGTTACGACTTGTTACCTGAGGAGGAAATGTATTTGTTATCATCTCAGAAGATTTAAAGATTACGCGCAATCTATACGTCCCTTAAAATTCCGCGTAAATCATGTCCCCCACTTAATAGCGACTAAGGTGTTGATGTGTTGCATAGTATTCGTAGAATTCTCTTTGCTCGTGAAAGAGCTTTACTTCAAACACCTCAGATACCTCACCAAAGTCTCTTTGAAGGTAAAAGCCACTGCCGTTCGTTGCTCGGTCCCTATGTTGGGCTATTTTGTGTCACCTTCAGTACACAATACAGATCAATACATGAGCGGTCACCTCTTCTAATTAATTCTAAGTTACTATATTTATTAAGACAATAAATGTCAGTTTTATGCATCTCGCTCTACAGTCCTTTACATCTCGAGATAGAATGATGGGTTTCTCTCTTATACATGTGGTTTGAGTGTAAAGTAGTGTAAACAAATATAGGGAACGGATTGTCTTGCACTTTTTCTCCAGAGAAGAAATTCTTGACAGAACTGTCTCGGCTGTTTGCTACAGCCTTCGAAGAGAAACGGCCGTGTTCCTGGAACTAGGATTGAACCCAGGTCCTGCAGCGTAGCAGTCCAAGGCACTAACCGCTGTGCCATGGTATTCTTAGTTACACATTACAGGACTGAAATACTGCTTACTGTACAAAATTTTGGTTCTTATTTTCATTTTTCTAGAGATTACCATAAGAATTACACACAGAGAGTGCCAAAGTTTAGTCAAACTAAACGATTTGGATGAATAACAATACACTAATATTGACAACAAAGTTTCAGTTACCAAAATTATCAATGTAATTAAAATATTCTATGGGCTCTGTGTCATTTAGGTAAATAGCTTATTGTTACGGGCCAAATGAGCTTTTTCGTCGACCCACAACCGGATAGGTGGAAAAAATCCTACAGCTTAGCTCAGAGGAGTAGGAGTGGTTCACAGAAACCGCTTACGGGAGGGAGATCTTCCTAGTTGTGTACCGGGTAGGTCAAAATTAACGGGCGCCACCTTCCAAATCACAGCAGATTACCAGTTCTCATGGAAGGCCAAGAAGCCAGCAGCTTACGGGAATCGGACTCACCTTTATTGTGCCTCCTCCTGTATATAAAGCTTGCAAAGTTCATGCACACAACGATAAAAATACACAAAAATATAAGATATGGTAAATTTAAAATATAATATAATTCAACTTCTTTTAGATTACTGACATGATACAAAAATTATAACGATTACATGGAAAATGGTAATATTTATGGTTCAATGATACAAGATTTTGTTGGAACGTTCGAACTGAAAATGGCTCGCCGTCAGTGGCTTGCGATATTTAACTTCTTAGAACACATCTACGCAGTCAGTGGCGTCGGAGTTTACAATTTAATACAATGTATGATTATCCTTTACTTAACCAAAAGAAGAAAGAACAACTGGCGAATGAAGCTCGTAAAAAAAAGGTTCAGCACTTGAACTTGAAGATTAACTCGGAAACAGTTTTCACCACACAATTAGAATTTCTTCTACCTTAGTGGTGTTCAGTAGGGAGCAGAGAGAGGCACAACTGGGGTGTTCCTAAGACCTTCGGGAAGCGGGAAAAATTCGGCCCTGAAGATTGGATAGCTTCTGACAGTCCTTCGACGTCGATAGAGAAGAGGCGGGAATTTCAGATATCAATATCTCCGCCGCTGGACGGGAGGATCACTTAAAACAGCTCGAAGAACAAAACTGCCACGGGTTTGATCGCTTTTATCCAACACGGTCGAGAAAACAATTTCCAAAGCTGACACCCTGCTAATATTTTTTTATCCGACGCAAGTCGAGATTCTTTTGCCTAACGCAAAAATACGAAACGATAACTCAATTAGCAGAAGAGCTGCGATACAACCCGGTATCCAAAAGAAAACACGTCAGTTCACTCCCAAAGCCTAGCGTCCACTGAATTTTCCCTAGCCGCAAGACATTCACCCAAGCCTAATTTGTTCTGGAACAAATTCTGACACGTGCGACTTCCGGGAATCAACATTTCCGAGAATTATTTTGGGCCGGCATAATCTAGACTACGCAAGTACTTCAAGCGGAACAAAGGAACAGTCAGAGGCTTTGCCAAAGTGACCGTAACTCAATCTTTAAACAAATAATACAATAGCAATCAACTTAAGAACGGCAATTAAAATAGAATTTTAGTTTCTATGAAGCGGCAAAATTGAACAAACATAACAATATGTTTAGAAAAACAAATGCGAGTGTATAAGAAATGTTTGTATCTACGACAGTCTTTCGACGTCGAGAGAGAAGAGGCGGGAATTTCAGATATCAATATCTCCGCCGCTGGACGGGAGGATCACTTAAAACAGCTCGAACAACAAAACTGCCACGGATTTGATCGCCTTTATCCAACACAGTCGAGAAAACAATTTCACTGAATTGTTTTTGCACAAAGCTGACACCCTGCTAATATTTTTTTATCCGACGCAAGTCGAGATTCTTTTGCCTAACGCAAACATACGAAACGATAACTCAATTAGCAGAAGAGCTGCGATACAACCCGGTATCCAAAAGAAAACAAGTCAGTTCACTCCCAAAGCCTAGCGTCCACTGAATTTTCCCTCGCCGCAAGACATTCACCCAAGCCTAATTTGTTCTGGAACAAATTCTTACACGTGCAACTTCCGGAAATCATAACATTTCCGAGAATTATTTTGGGCCGGCATAATCTAGACTACGCAAGTACTTCAAGCGGAACAAAGGAACAGTCAGAGGCTTTGCCAAAGTGACCGTAACTCAATCTTTAAACAAATAATAAAATAGCAATCAACTTAACAACGGCAATTAAAATAGAATTTTAGTTTCTATGAAGCGGCAAAATTGAACAAACATAACAATATGTTTAGAAAAACAAATGCGAGTGTATAAGAAATGTTTGTATCTACGAATTGTAATATAAATTCAACTCATTAATATAATGACCTCAAAATTTATCCTGAAATTATTTTTATATAAGTCCATTTTATAAATGAATCTTGCCGACCTGTCGTACTTTGTTTGAAATTATAGTGGACTCAAGAACGTTGTGTATGGAACACAATATTATTAATGGTACATACTATGCATTTACTTTAGCTACTCTCTGTAAGAGTTTTTTTATACTTCAACTAATAAAATTTCCAAATAAATCTTTCTGCAGAACTTTAAATACTTCATTAACAACTTTTAAATCGGCGAAATATGTGTGGATATGTACAACTCTAAATTTAGATTTCAATTAAAAGGACTCCCTGTGCAGTTTTTAAATGTAGATATTTCGAAAGATGATATCAAAACAAACACAACTAACCCTATTTAAGCACACCATATTTAAAAAACTCAGGCTAGGAGTTTCTGAATTACATATGCAGCGTTGCCGCCTCATATACTACCAGACCGACATTCCATAGAAGCTACATTTTGGGTTTTCGGATGTCAAACGCGTGTTTTCTTTAAATTTTCAGTATACCAGATAATTTTCGCTATTGAAATACACTAAAAATGGAAATAAAGAAACTCAACCACTCAACGATAAGGATAACGAAACTCTGCTAATTCTAAAATTGAATGATAAATATATTCATTTGCTTTCGTCCGCATTCAAGTGGTTTCTAGGTATTATCATGATTGTTGGCTGAAACTGGACTCCGCGGTACGGATTCTCAATTAGCGCCCTTTAGCATTAGTGCTCAAAACTAATAATGGGTTCCAGTAGTGGCATTAATTGAATTCTTGTGTTTGTTGCAGGAACTTGCCAGCTCTCATGGTCGGTGTACCTCCTCGCCAGCGCCGTACTGCTTCTACTTTTGTGTTTCTGTCTGAGTTTTTGCGCATCTCGGGTGAACGCCGGTTCGTTTCGGATCTGAGTATACAGCACCAGCATGCTACCCAGCGGCGTGTAGCCAGCAGGTTAGCCAAGGACTCAGAGCTGAATGAGCTTCGTATCACATCCCCTGAACTACGACGGAGAGTTCAAGAGATGGTTCAATCAGCTACCGTTAACGTGCCGCTTCCACCCCTTCCATCCGTTCTCGAGGACCACAAAGAAACGAAAATCGAAAATGATTTGCCAAAGTGTCTGCTGCGGGCAGACGGTGGCGTGTTTGATTAAGTTCTGAATATTCGTGAAATGTGCTCGATTAGCAAATCGTCAATTCTAATACTGCCATACCAACCGCTCAACCAAGCCGATCGCGAGGAATCTAAAACTCCGGTTTTAAATTTTGACGCAATCAGTGTTCTTGAGTGCGTCGAAGTCGAAACTTGAAAAATCGAACACATTATCGAAGGAAGTCCTTAAGAGCGATGTGATAGGTTTAGGTACCATAAACAGAAAGCTGTATGTGTTCAACAAAAGTGTTTGCACAGGAGCTACTTTATTAGTGCAAATCACCATATCGACTGACTGATACGTATACAAATCTAGCAGATAATGTAGATAAATTAATAAGAAAAGTATTGCTTTAACTTTAATGTTTCCACAACTTTCGATATTTTTGATGTATTACTGTTAACAGCCTAATTGTAAGTAAGGATTTTCGTTATAATAAACATAATATTGATTTTTAATGATGATTAAACAACTATACCTTATTTGCTGTAAATTGAACTGTTGTATATTTTCTTCACTCTATTTCTTTCGGTATGACTTTTATTTTCAGCAAACTTATGTCAAGAATGTCTTTTACATGCATGCGCCTGCATTAGCAACCACAGCTTTAAATAAACTTCTTACAAACAGACACAAATAAACAAGTACACGACTAAACAATCTTCCATTAAGACTGCTTTAATTTGTTGTATAAAAAACTTGAAAGGATAGTTAAAAAAATAAACTATTTATTACAATGTAAACACCATTTACAATGAAGATGACAACTTGTGCTTTAGAATTAAGAAATTTCATTATATTGCCAACATTTATCACTGTGTTTTGAAATATGATGTAATACATGGGTTTATTTTATATTTATCAGCTTCAACGCAGCTATTTCTTAGATGTACTCCCAGTGGTTTACGATCGAAATTAACCTGTAAATTCTTTATATTCACACTAAATTGTTTCTTGTGCAAAATACACGCAGAACAAAGAAACAGCCAGAAGCTTTACATAGGTAGAGTTCGACTAAACTTTAGTAGCGACTGTTAAGTTGTTAACTTAAAGATAAAGCTACAAGTGTTAGGGTCGTTGCAGGTAGGCGATCAAGAACGTATTCAGAAAAATGTGCGAATGGATAAATAAATATGTTGTATTTTATTTTTAAATTACATAATATACAGCTTTGACAGGCTTTTCTAATATTATTAAACGCAAATCTACATATTACTTTATTTGTTAATTTACTCAGACTCGATGTCACCAAATTCTGAGTTATCAGAAGATAACTCAGTTCCTAAATCAATTATTAAAGGTTTGATTTCATATTATGGGACTTACTTCTGTTCAACCTTGATATTGTGTTTAAATTTCTCCAATGTTTATCAATTCCACAAGCAGCATCTCTGATAAGACCCAGAACATTCTCACTTAACCTAGGAGAAGTATTTCTTTTTCTGGCGTTTGTTTTCAGTGCCCCACATCGAATCAATCGAATTAAATTCGCAAAAGTAGTGGGATAATCTCAAAACATTATGACCATTTGCAAGGGCAGTTTAATCAACGATATATGATTTTTTAAAATTCTGTTCTTCTATTACTTTTAACAGACTAATAACCAAATTAGCATACTTTCGAAAAGTCATATTCATATTGCAAAACAAATTTAATATGATTACCTACATCGTTAGTGGACAACAGCACTCATTATAACGTTAAGGTATTTAACGAAATTCAGGGAATAGATGTCAGTAATCCGGTAATTGTAATTTAATCTTACCTAGATGCTTTTATTATAACATTTTATAATATCTATTATAATTATACCCAGTTTCAATAAAAAGTTGAATCGCCGGATTTTACTGCCATTGCGAAGAAAGTTAAATGTGGCCCTGACCACAGACCAACAAGCACCAACGCTGTTCAGAGATTACATACTACCTGCTGACTGGTAATTGCATTTGAGTAGGGCTTTAAACATTCCGTGCTAAAAGTTTGGCCCCACTTTACAGCTTTCTGGGGATTTCTGTTATTGTACAGTACGATCAACTAAAAATCATCGATAAGAATTGGTTGATTTACTTACGGATATGGATTGTAAAACACGTACTATGATTGTTTAGTAGTTACATTTTAAGCGTGTTAGTACTTCATGCTACAAAAATAATTCATGATGGATCTATGCAGGAAAATAAGATCGGTGGCACAGTTGTGAGGACGTATTCGTATTAATTTATCAATAATATAATAAAACTAAAACACAAAATTTGTACTGTAAAAGTAATAGAGTAGTGTAGCAACTGAACTGTGCTTTAATAGCTGTTAAATAATTGTAGTAAATTTTATTAACAATATGGCTTACGTAAAAACACATGATTTTTTCAGAGCAAATCTTTATCGAAGGTGTTGTTCACCATACTGCTAGTACTAGTACCAGTGTCGTAAATTACAAGAGGAAGTGGAATTTAGTGTGTTACATGCTACCCGGATATAAGTTTTAGTATAGGTATAGGATACTAATAAATTTCACACTAAATATGATATAACATTTTTGTCAAATACCAACATATTGTTGATTTTTGATGTATGGCACTATTAGATTTTGTGTACGAGCCCTACCTATCAACAAATTCTTTTATTTACATTTATACATTTTCTATTTTTTCTTATGCCTTTTTATAATTACACATAAATTTAGTTGAAATCCGTTAATTTCTTGAATTGCTGCTTTGTTTTTCACATCTTATATCCTTCTGCCAGAATAATATGGAACTAAACTGTTCCGGATTAAATTGAACTTTCGTCTTCAACTATGTTGTCATTTTGATATAACACTCAGTAAAATCAAGTAAAGGCAGACTTGTAGCTTGCCTGGCTACGCAAGGATTTGCCCGAACAGCTTGTGTGTCACTACATTGGTAAGTGCAGCCCAAGACTTGTTTGAGTTTTGTGTACCTTCGGGCGGACAAGGTTTTGTTCTTAGTATTTTTAGAGCATAGATAGCAATGGTACGACAGATGCTTAATATGAAGCTGTCGGCCCGAATTACAAAACGAGACGTCCGACAGAGAACTAAATTAATTGATATAATCGAACATACAGGTTCGTTCAAATGGATATGGGCTAGCCATATTATAAGGCAGACAGACGCAAGAAGGAATAAAGGAATACAACAGTGGAGACCATGGACGGCAAGAATAGAAAGAGGGCGTCCACAGACGAGTTGGTCGGATGACTTGAAGAGAGAGGCGTTTATATAAACGCTGGAAAACGAACTACAGCCAATGCGAAAAATAATACGTATAATATACGATACAGTAAATTGGTAACAGAGCCTTGGCATTGTTTTGATTCTGAGGAAATCAGATAGTTTTTGAGATTGGGGTTGTGTGCATTAAATTCTTAAAAGATGGTAGTTTGTAATAAGGCGAAAAAATAAACGAAATTAAGTCAAGACATTTCCTAAAAGTAGGCTGATTTTACCGTATCGTTTATAGC
>JABXWE010018408.1:0-25026 GCA_014611495.1 Limonius californicus | reverse complement strand
AACCAACCCATAAAGCCAGAAGGTATTTCAGAACAGGGAAATCTAAAAAGGACATTGATTGTCCTGATATTGTAACAGTTTATAAACGACACATATGTCGAGTGGACTTACTAGATTCGCTCTTGGGACTATTCCGTATATATATATATATATATATATATATATATATACGTGGTAACAAATGGTACCATCGCTTATTTCTTCATATGGTCGATGTAGCTATCTGCAACTCCTGGTTGCTATACCGAAGAATATCAGAACACCATCAGGATTATGCTGAAATGCCTTTATACATTTTGGATTGGAACTAGCAAAAACTTTATGTGCAATTGGCACACAAGAGCAAAGAAAAAGGGGTCGTCCAAGTTCAAATGTAGAAGAACCGCAAACAGAATGGAATCGCCAAGAACCCATTCCAACTGTAGATGCTCAAAAGGACAATGTTGGACATTGACCGAAGCATTCAACTGACAGATAACGATGTAAGCTACATGGATGCAGCGGTAAAAGTAGAATATTGTGCAGTAAATGCAAGGTACATATTTGTTTGTACCATAAAAAAAATTGTTTTGTATTATTTCATACCTAGTTAATGATAATGTATTTTTCAACTACAAATTATGTTTTTTAAGTATAATCTTTTATGTGTTTTTGTAATGTAGGTGGTTATATAGTTCGTGAACTAATAAAAAAACGTCAGTAACTATTCATTGTTGCTTCTTTTTGTACATGTAGTTCCCAAACAGGAACAGAATAAAAATCAATAAAACAATGAGGAAAACCTTAATCTAAATTATTTTTAAACATTTTTCCCTTTAGTCAATTCTAAAAAATCATGCAAAAGAGGGTTAATAATCGGCATTAACGGCCTCTTATTTATGCTAGAAATCGACGTGGTTTACTCGAAAAATATTATAAAACACAAAAGTCATCATCTTTCCTACTGACGACTCTGACTTAATTTTTATTTGAAGTAAGAAACTCCTGTGTTTCCACGGTTGTGACACTTGCCTGATTTTTGGTGCACAGTGGAGTTCCTACATTTCATGGCATATTACTATTCTGTCAATAACAGCACGTCCTTATTGGCAGTGATATTGCAAGACAGTTTCACAGACATATAACATAGTGTCATTGAATACTATTTTTATTAGAAGTTAGAAATAAAGCGGGAAAGTTAATATTAAGGTTTATTAATGTAGGTTTCTAATTCGTATTTTCGGTGTAAGTATGCAAAAAGAGTATAGTCCTAAAATGAATTAGGTACTCCTCGTATAATATTAATCCGTAAACGGATTGTACCTGTAATATAAATAATAAATTGCTGATACTGCTGCAGCTGCAGCTATGTTTGATTAGGTGAAATTAGTTTTATTTTGGAACTTTACTGAAGTTGCCTGCCTGTTTTTTGTAGTGTTTAGATGATACCATGATAACTTAGTATTTTGCTTCTCTCTTAGCTTACAATTATGTAATTTATTTTATTGGAAATTTTCGTTAATATTAATATAGCTAACAAATGTATTTCTGTTTTTGAAGTGCCTATGGAGAGTTATACGGAATTGCTCTAATATTTCTATCCGTAATTTTTCCAGAAAGCTTAGGCATTTTTGATTTTAGTTCCATAACCTCATCCTTCATATTCGAACAGGTTGTGTGAACTTATGTGTCATTCTTCTGAAGTTAGTCTTCAACGGCAAATATTTACCAACCAATAACCGAAAATCAATTATGCCACTAATATTTGACGATGTAAAGGGAAGAATGTTGGCAGAAGTAGACAACATCACGGCAGAGCTATTGAAAGTACAGAGAAGAAACATCAACGGAGATATTATGCATATTAATAATATATTAATAAGATATGGGGAGAGAAGTTACTACATGAACGGAGGAAGGGAATAATTGTTAAGATACCGAAGAAACAGGACCACATGAAATGTGAACACTGGAGAACAATTACTCTACTGAGTGTCGCAAGTGAAGTTATGACAAGAATGATACTGGAAAGAATGAAGGGGGAAATAGAACGAACGCTAAGACCTAATCAAACTGGATTTAGGAGAAACAGAGGATGTACAGACCATATTAGCACATTGAGAATTATTATAGAGAAACGCTAGAATGGGAAAACAAAGATTTATTTAAGTTTCATCGATTTCAAAGAAGCCTTTGTTCGAGTAGATCGAGAAAGAACGTGGAAGATATTCAAAAGACTTAGAATTCCAACAAAGTACATTAAAATAAAAAAAACATTCTACGAAAACTATACGGCGCAAGTTATATCCAATGAAGTGTTAACGGAACGAGTAAATGTAGAGAGCGGGGTCAGACAAGCCTGTGTATTATCGTCAACGCCATTCCTAATATTAGTGGACTGGGTCATGCAAAGGGCAAGAAAGAACAAAACAGATATAAGATAGAACGCCTTCAAAAATTCTGCTACTTGGGGAGTATATTAGACACTAATGAAGAAATAGGGGAAGAACTAAATGTAAGAATAAGTAATATACAAAGCGCGTTTTATATGTTAAGGAATGTCTGGGGATCAAATGAGCAAACAATAAATACAAAAAGAATAGAATAGAATATTCAACTCGAACATAAACAGTATACTATTATATACAGCAGATAGATAGAAATCCAGGCCAAAAACTACACTAAAGGTACAAACCTATATAAACAAATGCCTCGGGAAACTCTGGAAGATATACTGGTCAAAAAGTATAACGAACAATGAATTGTGGAGAAAATCCTTTCAAGAGCCTATAATAAAAACAATAAGTACAAGAAAATGGAAGTTTATAGGACGTACCCTAAAGAAAGACGAGAAAGACATAACAAGACAAGTTCTAGACTAACAGCCAACAGGCAAGAGGAAAAGTGTAACCAAAGAGTTAGAGAAAAAATGATGACATGGAGAGAAGTAGAAAGTGATGTAAGAAATAGAGATGAATTGAGAAGGATTGTAGAAGCCCTATGCTTAAGTAAGTAAACAAGTCAGATTTACGATCCCGGGGGGGGGGGTAGCTTCAACCAGGCGCGGCCCAGCTGGCGGAGAGGAGAAAGACCTTATGTGGTTGTGATCGTATGTAATGCAGAAGGTTAATACTGATGACAACGCCGCCACGTGTAGCAGCTCAGACCGACACTGTAGACCAAACTATCCGGCTCAACGGCCATAGACCTGCACTTGGTTTCCAAAGGAGTCAGACAGTGCCCAGCACTTACACTATGCACGCTTTCTACAGACGTGGTCAGAAAAATGTGGGAGGCCTCGGCTTAACCGCCCCTGCCAAGAGAAGTGAACCTCAATAAAAATCCCAGTCTCCAGGCCTGGGTAGCTTGCAATACTTTAGTTTTCCCGAGACAACCTTCCCCAAACCAGTGGGATGCACGGCCATGGGGGCGTTTGGTCATTAGCAAGCGGACTTTAAACACCAGTTTTAAATACTTTTACCACAGAATGGCATGCTTTTCCTCAACTACCTGTGGGATTCACATAAAAGCTACTAAAGTAAAACAACAAGATGGAGAACTCCATGCGACAGATTTAGGGGAAAGAACACCCCAACTATAGAAGAAAGAAACGTCCCAAGAGCCAGGTAAGACACTTTCCAAAACACCTATGTAGACTGAAGCAGTTCCAAATGCCTCATCAAGTGTGCGCGGCTCGCCAACAATAGAGGAAACCGTTTCTAAGCTTCAACTAAAGTACAAATACCGGATGAGCGGCGCAAGCAGGAAAATATTTTAAGGTCAGATTACGCAACAGCACAGCTTGAAAGATGCCTAAGAAAAACGGCCTAGCAATTAAATAACCTGACAAGCGGTCGAAGAGGAGATTAGATCTTCGTATTCCACCCCCGAGATGGCCGGCTAAAGGAAAGATGGCGGCTGGAAAGAACGCACATTCAAATGATGCAACAGTTTCTCAGAAGGAAGTTGTTTCCACAGTCGTTGGTAACTTCAAGCAAATCTTGGAGTCCATGAAAATGGCTATAGCATACCAGAAACACTATAAGGATAACGTCACTATAGATTTGATTAGGCTATTTAGGAGGTTATACTCCAATTAATCACATATGTAGAGGGAAGCTCTATGAAGCCTAAATTTATCGGCAACACTGTTGAAGCAGGGTGGCCAATAGTGATCTGTGCAAATAAAAATACCGCGGAGTGGCTAACGCACATGTTCACCACTTTAAAGCCATAAGAAAGTGCACAGCTCAAGGCTATTCATGAAGTGGACCTACCAAAGGCGAGAATCACAAATGCCTACTTCTACAAGTCAGAAGGATAACAACGAGAAAATCCAGAAGTTGATTAAAGGCTAACGCGAAGCCCCGAAGAGAACGCACTGGAATATACTTCACAAGACGACTGACGGTACAGCCACGCATCTAACCCTATCAGCAGACCCACTTTCATTCGACACACTGAAGAAGTCGGACTACAAAGTAAGCTACAAATTTGTTGAACTGGCAATGAAACCTAAAAGACAAACCCCAAAATGGTCCAAGGAAAACCACCCTTCAAAGATGTCGAAAAACCAATAAGCAGAGTTCATCCAAACCCATACCATCCGGAGAAGACGAAAGGATGAAACCGATTTGGACTAGCCCGCCACCAAAGAAAGAAGGGAAAACCTCAAAGAAATAATACTGCAAGTGTCGCCTGTCGTCCTCCCGTAATTATCCGGGACCCTTTTCCCTAACGGAGTAAAAAGCAGCAACAAAGGCCAAAAATGCTTCTGAAGTGCTGATCAGAACATTCATCCATACAAACCATAGCCGCTGTACTAATCTTGAAGTCATACGTCTGCAGAGGTCTAGTTCGCAGACTAGCAACACCAGCAGGTAATCTAATATACAACAAGGGTACAAACACGCTGAGAGCAGCATTACTCATTAGAACCTCCGTAAAATGCTCTTTACTGACATCGTTTCTTTCTGCAGTAATGACGAAAGTTAGTAATGAGGTACTTGATATAAATCTTGCGCATCCATTACTTAGCGCAAATAATAATTAATAATAATAATAATAATAATAAATAATTAAATAGTGGCACGTTTTCTGCAAAACCTCTGGCCGAATACAGTCACGTGTTATGTCTGTTTGATTTTGCCGCTTTATCTGAATTAAAGTTTCATTTTAATTGCCGCTCTTAAGCCAATTACTATATTATTATTTCCCAAATACAGTTTGGTATGGACCTTTCTTTCGTTATCACGGAGAATTGCCGATTAATATTTTGTCTACGCCTTTGACCTGAAAACTTCTTGCCCGTGGAGTCCTATGTGTTAAATTGTTCTAAAATTCTTGCAACATATTTCGTAATGTGATGAAACATTTGCGGCCTATGCATATTGGCATTGCGTTTTATCTTCAGTCGAATTTAACATCTTCTTCGGCCCGGTTGCTTAGGATAAGCGCCGTAATCAAGTACTACAGGGGCGGCTTGGGTTTTCGATGGGTGTCCAACGCATGATTGTCGTATCGCTGTTTTTACCGTGGGCTGAACAGAACCATCGACAAGTGTCGGATTAAAGAAAAACGCTGAAATTTTAACCCTAGGAAGGCAATTAATTGCGAATTTGCCGATCGCCTTTGGCGGATTAATAGCGAGCCGATTTTCTGTCCCTCTGGTTGTGCCGCTGTTGCAATAAACGCATTGAAGTCTTGGCCTTTAACGTTGACTCCATCCGATCCAGTCTTCAGGGATGTGCCTGCGGATTTTTCCTGCATCTTAACAACACCCCAAAATTGTGCCTGCCTCTCTCTCTACTTCCTACCGAACGACACTAAGGTACGAGAAATTGTTTTTGGTGTTGTGAAAACTTTTTCCGAGTGTCATTTTCAAGTTTCAAGAGCTGATCCTTTTTTTTAAAGCGATGTAAAGCGACCTTCAGTCGCCAGTTGTCCTTTCGTCTTTTGTTTAACTGTAAAGTGTAATCATAAATTGTATTATATTGTAAACTCTTACGCCACTGGTTGCGTAGATCAGTTCTAAGATATTAAATATCGCAATCCACTGGCGGCGAGCCTTTTTCAAACAAAATCTTGTATTAAACTAAATATACTATATATACTATATAAATCTAAATATTATCACTGTCAATGTAGTCTTTGCTTTTGTATTATGTCATCTATTTCAAATAGAATCATGTTTGTCTTAAAAAATTTACCATATCTTTTTTTGTGTATTTTTTTTCATTATTGTATGCATGTACTTTGCAAGCGTTATATATAGGAGGAGGCACAATAAGGGTGAGTCCGATTCCAGTAAGCTGTTGGCTTCTCGGCCTTCCACGAAAACTGGTAATCTGCTGTGATTTGGAAGGTAGTGCCCGTTAATTTTGACCTACCCTGTACACAACTAGGAAGATTTCCCTCCCGTAAGCGGTTTCCGTGAACCACCCCTACTCCTCTGAGCTAAGCCGAAGGCCTTTTCCATCTGTCCAGTTGCGGGTCGACGGAAAAGCTCGTTTGACCGGTAATACATGTCATATTCGACTTTCAGTTTACGAAAAACTGCACCGAAGAAGTAAGAATCCCGAAAATGACAGACCAGTGCCTCTATGTGGAACTATAGTGAATGAGGGTTAGATAATCTAGAAATAGCTTCAATAAATCTACATGACCGCATACACAAAGCGTATGCTGCGTTGCCCCGGAACATTTTTAGGGTTTTTTTGATAATATCGAATGAATGGAAAGTCTGCCTTGATTTTTCAATATTGTTTGATATTTTCAAAATTAAACCCAATAGTCATACAATTTTATACTTAGACAGATGAAGTAAAAAATATCATTTTGGAAGATAGTTCGAGGTAATTTTTATCTCAAGTAATACAAAAAGTTGCTTTCGCTGGGTTTGTAGAAGGTTTTCATATTCCGCTAATACTATTTTTTACTTTCCTATAGGGTTAATTGGGCTAATGATATCTTCCTATACTCTAACAAATCTGACGGCCTTTCAGCAGCCACTTTAAATTACAAATAATTTTCTTATGGCATCTCCTTCAACACATTTATTAATTTTATCTTGTTACTTCGATTCATTTAAGTATAAAATCCAAACTGTTTAATTAGCTGAAAATGTAGTTCCTTGTTAGATCTTGAAAATGATTTATCAAAATTTTCATAACTGTTTTCTTGACCTAAAACATTCCATCCTTTGTTTGGTATGCTCAAATTAATAAAATTACAAATTCCTGAATTGTTACTAAGATTTAATCGAGAAAATAGATCTGTTCAAGAAAGTACTTCTTCTCTCTGCTTTAAATCCCAACTAATGCAAGTACAGCTAAAATTTTGGTTTTTGTTGGTTTTATAACTATCTACACCAATAAAACAAAATGGCGTTTGTTTAAGTTCGTGGAATGCTAAAATACATCCTATGAAAAGTCGCGATAACGAATTTACTTTTTGTAGCAGTTTACTTTACCTTTTTTAGAAAAAAAAAACCGAGTCAGCTGCTGAACTGCTAATGAGTTTTCTGTTTGAACTCAAACGAACGTGTGCTTAATCTGGGTCGAAGGTTCTATCAACGAAGAAAAACGTTGTGCAATCTGTGCTTGTATAATTAAATGCAATTGCAGTAATAAATAATTAAACCGATTTTATTTGAGCAATTTTGCATTTCTGATTTCATACAAATGCTTTATTAATTTATAAATTTTGTAACAAAAGTAAAACCGCACTCAAACAACAATTCGCATGTGTTTGGTGTGTACGGTAGATTATTTAACTTCTGGTATAATTATGAAATGAGACGGCCGTGGGCTAAAGGTTAGCGCGTTAGACTTCTACGCTGAAGGTTCTGGGTTCAATTCCCAGTACCGGAACATCGGATTTTTATTCTGCCTCGCAAGGCAATGGCAAACCAGCGAGGTATTTTGCCTAGTAAATCTGCTTTGGACTAGAAATGTTTATACTTCCCGTGATTCGGAGCTCAAGGTAAGCTGTAGGTCCTCTATGTCTGTGGCACTCTAAACACGCAACACGGCATAGGAGAGAAGATCGCTAGGTCTCGTAAGACATAAAACACTCTAAGAAGACGGATAATTATGAAAGTATAACTGGAAGAATGCTGAAGGGTCACATATTCACTATTCTATGTTGAAAATTTTAAATTTGTTCATATTTTTTTTATTAAATCTTGATTTTTTACAATCTACTCCTTATACTAGTAAGTAAATGGTATGTAGTTTTACATGACATGAGGGGGTTCGCCCAGCGCCTTACTCCCCGTGATCTTCACAATACTTTGGATGGATTGTAAAGGTAAGTCTTGCGGCCATTGCCTTTTTAATCTTATGGCGACGCGACGGTAGGTTAGTTGGAGAGATGTCCTATAAGTTGATTTCCATACCCGGCTAAGTTGTTGGTGTACGCGCTTGCAATCCTCCGAATCTCGCTGGCTACGTATGAAATCCTCAGATCATTTGTGATATACCATGGAGCATTTGATATTGTTCGAAGGATCTTCGATAGACAGCTCTGCAAAACTTTTGTGTGGGAGGCCTTGGCGCAGCCCCATAGTTGTATCCCATACGTCCATATAGGTTTTAAAATAATTTTGTATAACAGCAATTTATTCGCTAGGGAGAGTGGGGATCGCCTCCTATTAACCCGTTTATTTGTTTAATTTTGAGGTCTATCTGTTTTCTTTTAGTTTTAATGTGAGTGCTCCAGTTTAACTTTTGGTCCAGATGCAACCCAAGGTATTTAACTTCGGTCTTCTGGGGTATTATGGCGTCATTAATTCTAGATTGTGGACATTACAACATATCTGTTGGTAAATGTGACTTGTGCTGACTTGTCACTGTTTACTGTGATTCGCCACTTGTTGAACCAACCCTGGAGTGCGTTGAGGTGAATTTGTAGATGGGCTACTGCTATTTCTGGTTTTTCGTTGATTGAGAGGACAGCCGTCTCATCAGGGAATGTGGCAATTTCGATATTGGTTGTAGTTGGCATGTCTTAAGTGTAGAGTAGATAGAGCAGCGGTCCTAGTACGCTACCCTGTAGTACTCCGGAGGTGATTTCGTAGTAGTCGGACACTGTTATTCATCTTGACTTGGAAGGTCCTGTTGGCTAGATATGATTTTAGGACTAAATATAATTGGCTAGGGAAGTGTATGTTGATATTGTATAATAGGCCCAAATGCCACACTTTGTGAAAAATGTCTAGGAATGCGGCTGTAAGTATTCGTTCTGTCTCTAGAAGTCTAGATTCTCCATTATATGAGTAACAATTTGATGATCCTGATGGATTGTTGAATGAGATTGACGGAAACCAAATTGATAGTATGGGATTATGTTATCGGAAACTTGTTCATATGAATATTACAATTATAAGGAAACATAATACCGTAAAACATAAACTCCTAGAGAGGCATTATAAAATAAATATGTAAAAACAGAACAATACTTCCGTTTGTTCTAAACTGAAAACTTAAAACAAAAAGCTGTTCAATATTTCTAATCGTAGAAAGTGCAATTCACCTATGTAGGTAGTTTGCTTGTTTCTGCTCAAAATTATAATTGGTACAAAGCCAGCATGAAGCACTGTGGCTAACAGTAGGGGGAATACGGTATCCTTGCCCAGACTTGAACAACCAATATATTTTAATTCAAAATTAGCAC
The DNA here is from genome assembly GCA_014611495.1 of Limonius californicus. Classification (NCBI taxonomy): domain Eukaryota; kingdom Metazoa; phylum Arthropoda; class Insecta; order Coleoptera; family Elateridae; genus Limonius; species Limonius californicus. The sequence continues at coordinate 15,372 of JABXWE010018408.1, read as the reverse complement.
GTATATGACTGCGGCTATGCTTACTGGATGGCGTATTAGTGTAACCACCGCCTCGCAGCGTTTAATGACATTTAACTGATCTGTTGTGTTCTTGCAACGATAGTTAGCATTTCAAGCATAATTATTAAATCGTTCAGTTTTTGCTGATTTCGACACAAACGAGGAAAACAATGCCATTTAGACTTCATATTTAGTCTGGTTATTGCTTTTTCTGCTGGTGATTGTGAGCTTTTGTTGCCTTTTCAACTTGTTGAGCTACACAAGTGGTTAGTGATAGTTTTATGGGGCAGTAAACTTGGATCCTACGTTGTGGGGACACTTGCTTCGTAGTTCAAGTGTTCCTCAAGATAGCAACTTGGTAGCTGTGTTTGTACTAACGCGGCAGCACTACGATATTAATAGTATTGCCCTACGAAGGTATCTTAATGATACTAAATCAAATGGAAAGGAAATACCTGACAGTTGGTTAAAAAACTATTCAGCTGGAAATGAGGGGCTGCGACAAGTCTATCGAGAGCTTTAACAGAATAAATATTTCTGACGTTTTAACTGCTGGATAAAACTGCAAAAAAATATATACAGGGTGTCCCAGAACTGAGGGACCATACCGTAGTCCAAATGTCAATAATAACCAAGATACAGGACGTCAAAGTTAAAGTTTATTTTTGATTTTTTCAAATAACTTTTGAAGAAAGCCTTACCGCGATTCTTTATATTTCCAAGAGCAAAATACAATGAAGCATGTATTTATAATGGCCCAGAAGTACCAGACGGAGATTTATATCCATCTGGACAGATCACTACAACCAGTTTTCTGAAACATTTAAAACATTTTGTGAAGTATTCACATTCATCTCTAGAATACTACACTTGCATGATAATGGATAACTATTCATGAAAGCCATATGGATATAGATACAATCGATTCTGCGAAAAACATGCCATCAGTCTTCTAACGCTGCCACCACACTGCAGGAACAAAATGCAGCCGTTAGACATAGCAGACTATTCATCTTTCAAAACCAAGTACAACACTGTGATGTCAAATTGGATGATTTCCAAACCAGGAAAAACGGTAGCAATTTACAATATTCCTGAATTTGTAAAAGATGCCGTGCCCGAAACAGTCACGCACCGAACATAACTAGCGGTTTCAAAAATTTAGGAACACATCCAGATAATCCTGATATATTTTCAGATGCAGACTTTATGATCTGTGAAGTAACAAATCGACCAGTACCTAGCAGTGAGGAATTAGCTATTGCTAACGTGGAAAGCGAAAGCTATTGAAATTGCTGTACCATCTACATTTTTATCAGATGCACCAGGGTTAAAAGTAGTCACACCGGAAATGATAAGCCACATCCAAAGGTCAGACCTAGAAAAACTACCAAGGGCCGTAAGAAAAAACTAAAATTTTGACCCTAACCCCTGAAAAACCGAAGAACGACGATACTCTAACACCTAAAGAGAACACCCAGTAAAGATAGTATACCAAAAAATCTGAATAACACAAGAGCTAATAAAGTTGTGAACAAATCTAATGAGAAAGCTACGATGAAGAAAAGCTACAAAAGGAGAATTTTTCAGTAAAATGAAAGCGAATCTGATATAGCATCAGATAATATTTGTGAAGACTCTGATAGTCCGTGGAATGAAGAGTGAATATTACGAGAGGGTATTGATAAGCACTTAGCCTACCATATAAAACGACATATTTCAAAACAAAATTTTATTTATTGAACATAATCTCCTTTAAGGCTTATACATTTAACAGAAGGTTCATAAAGTAATTCTAAGCCATCAAAAAAATCTTTGCCTTTGTCTGCAAACCACTTCTCGACACACATATTGCTTCGTCATTTGTCAAAAATCTTTTACCTTTCAAATGTTTTTGAGTTTTGGGAATAAATAATAGTCTGACGGTACTAAATCCGGAGAATAGGGCGGGTGGTCAACTAATTCAGTGCAGTGCAATCAACGACTTATGAGCAGGAGCGTTGTGTTGCAGAAAGAGCACACCTCTGGCAAGTTTTCCGCGGCGTTTTTCCATAATCTTCTTACGTAATTTAGTTAGCAACTCAGTATAATATGCCCCCGTGATAGTTCTACCTCGTTCCAAATAATCTATCAGAATTATCCCATCTTTGCCCCAGAAAACTAAAGCTAGAACCTTTCCAGCTTATTTTTGAACACGGAATTTTTTGGATCGTGGAGAACCAACATGCTTCCACTGTTTGGATTGCTCTTTAGTCTCTGGGTCATAGTGATGAATCCACGTTTCGTCCATAGTAACAAGCCGATCCAAAAAGTTTAAGGATTCTTCTGCAAAACGGCGGCTGATTTCCTTTGACGTTGTCAATCGAACGCGCTTCTGATCAACGTTCAAGCATCTTGGAATCCATTTGGCCAAAAGCATTTTCATACCCAAGTTGTGATGAATGATGTGACACACACGTTCATAGGAAATGTGCAATGATTCTGCAATATTCTTAATCCCAATACGTCGATTTTCTAAAATCATATCATGGACAGAATCAATGTTTCCCAGAATGGTCACAGAAATTGGCCTTCCAGGGCGGTGCTCATCTGATCTTCCTCTTTTATACTCCGCTGCCCAGTTTTTAATAGTGGCGTATGAAGGATTAGCTAGCGTATCTATTATATCAGCAAATATTTTGCCCGATAACCCTTTCAAAAATAAATACTTAATAACTGACCGAAATTTGCTTTTTTCAAATTCTGTCTTTTGCTCAGACATCCTGTTTTCAAAACTTCATAGTTTTATCAGCGTTCAACTTATGGATGTCAAACTTTGACAACTTATTTATATAACATCATCGTTGTAACCATAGCAATGATATTCACTTTCCAGGCTAACTAGAGATTAATACCTCCTCATACATCAAAATAGGTTTTGTTTTATTTGTAGGACTGATGATATGTTAGACATGACATGAGACTCTGTGTTTACGTGCAAACAATATGTCCACGCAGCCTGTGTTGGGCTAACTAAAAAGACAAGAAGACCTCTTGCTGCCCCAATTGCGTTGTTGATTATAAAATAATACACTTTTTAAAAAGCTTTCTGTAATGAATTTTGCAATTAGCTAGCAGTTTTTACTTTGTTTTCGCCACCAATCGTAGTTGCCTTCAGTTTTAAGTCCTTTCGTTCTCTATTCCATGTCTAATAATATATAATATACTCTTTGAACATCAAATTAGTTTAATTTCCTGTGTACCTTTAATGTACTTACATAATTTAGCACGGTCATATCTCCCCAACCACTGGTACAACTCTCTCGCTGGTTAGGGAGACATTCTTAAATTATGGTTTCACCATGTGTATCTGAAAATAGTTAGAACAATATAACTTTATATTGATTTTGGAATACCTTAACGTTTACAATGCCTCTTAAGACGTTCATTTTAAAGAGACTAGCAAAACAAAAAACTTTTTTGAGGAAAAGTGGTTCAAATGTCCCGCACTCCCCATATCCCAGCATATGCATCATTTACACCTACAAGTTTCCTTTTGATCCGCATATTTTCACGGAAGTCTCTTACTTCAGTTTCCTGCGTTTTATTGAAAACTGCAAAACGTGACCTTTTATGAATACTTTGAAAATCCCTGTCTCCGGAATGAACTGTACGATGCCGGATGCAACCCTAATTTCCCTGGATAGGGAATCTTTGAAATTGACACTTCAAATTGTATCCGTATTCTCATGGAGATGAATGTCTATTTCCAACTCGGTTCTGAAGCTGTTTTGTAGGTTACCCTTAAATACACTAGATGATGTAGCGCGATACTGATGTATAAATTATCGCAGTTGCAACAGGCCGCTACTTTAAAAATAAACTTAAAGGCGCGTGCGAAGTTTTACAACCGATTACACCATTATACAAGATTTTTATTCGTTCTTTTCGTAAACATTTTGAAGGACAAGTTCAAAAGTATAAATTTCAATGTAAAACTCGTTTATCTTCATCAAACTATCGCTGTTGTAAATTATGCGGACGTAAATATTTAGGGATTCTTCTATTGATACTCACTTATATATAGCAGTTTCGTTTTTGATATTAGTGATTGATAGCCTAGGAAATCTAACTAATGAAATGTAAATATTATGTGTGTAATTATATGTATCCAGAAATAATGATTTAAGTAGTTTGAAAAGAAGGAATTTTGAAATACCGGATAAATTCAACGGAACTGCTAAAAATAAGCTGTCATAAAATTAGTTGAACATGTAAGAAGATTTCTTCTTCTTCTTCTTCTTATAGTCCTCCTATCGGAGGTTGGCTGTCATCATTGTTATACGTATTTTGTAGACGGCCGCTCGGAATAATTCGGTGCTGCTGCAGTTAAGCCAATCTCGTAGGTTTGTCAGCCATGATATCTTCCGCCTGCCAACATTTCTTTTTCTTTCTATTTTTCCCTACATAATTAGTTAGAGCAGTGCATATTTGGAAGTTCTCATAATATGACTCAAGTACACGAGTTTTCCCTTTTCTATCGTGTATATAAGCACACATTCTTTATTCATCCTCTCAAGAACCTCTCTACTGCTGATTGTATCGACCCAAGATATACGCCACATTCTGCGATAACACCACATTTCAAATGTTTGTATTTTTATCCAAATTGTTTTTCTTAAGCGTCCAAGTTTCTACACCATAGAGTAAGATCGAAAACACTTAGCAACGAAGCATGCGTATCCAGAATTCAATGTTGATGTTCCGACTACAAAGTAATTTCTTCATTTTTCCAAACGAGGATCTGCCCGTTTCTATTCGGGCTCTTATTTCCACTGTTTGATATCCTGTTTGTTCTAGCCAAATTCTATCATTACAGCTATCACTCCATTTTTCAGGAAAGTGTTGTACGTCTATGAAGTTGTTTGTTAGCAGGATTGTGTCGTCTGCGTATCTCACATTGTTGACTGTTGCACCATTTATGACAATTTCCACAGATTCTTCATCCATAGCTTCTCTAAAGGTGGCTTCGCTGTATATGTTAAATAGAAGTGTAGACAAGATATATCCCTGTTTCACTCCCCGACGTATCTCGATTTCTTCAGTCGTTTCTACTTGTTACTTTTATATTGGCAGTCTCTCCCCAATATAAGTTACTAATTATCCTCACATCTCTCATGTCGATGTTATTCATAAGAAGAAGCTGTGGTAATTTTCCATGTCTCACCTTATCGAATGCCTTTTCAAAGTCGATGAAGCATGCATACACATCTTTTTCATATCTAAAGAGCATTGGCAAAGTACATTAACTCCAAAGAGAGCCTCTCTTGTTCCAAAACCTGCCCGGAAACCGAATTGGGTGTTGCTTATATCTTCTTCCAGTTTTTTATATATTCTCTTGTTAATAGTCTTTAGGAACAGTTTTAATGTATGACTCATGAGTGCAATTGTTCGATAGCCTTTGCATTCTTTTGCGTTAACTTCCTTGGGGATCGGTACAAAAGTAGACAGCAGCCATTGTTAAGGGATTAGTCTAATGTCATAAACAGTATTGAAGAAGCCTAGGAGAATATCAATCAGTTCATCATCAAGGAGTTTGATGAGTTCTAGTGGTATCTGATCAGGGCCAGCAGCTTTACCCGGTATCATGTTCTCCAAGGCATGCATTGTTTCTGGTTTGAATATTTTTAGATTTTAGAGTTTACTTCTAGAACAGTATTTGGTGTTCTTTCGTCATTAAGTTGTTCTTGGACGTAAGTCTTCCATTTCTCCAGTTGACCTTTTATATCCACCAAAATATGACCGTTGGCATCTTTGATCGCATTGTTGTCCTTCTTACTTTTCTTTTATTTCTTTGATCTTCTTATGCATGCGAAAGTGGTCATATATTCTAATTCTATTTCTTGACATTGTTCAGAAAGATGTTCTTCTTTTGCCATTTAAATTTTTCTTTGTATTAATTTATGTAGCTTCTTATATTCTTTCGCATTATTCTTATTCTTTCGTCTCTCATCCATGAGATCTAAAATCTTCTGTGTTATCCATGTTTTTTGATTCTCTATTCTTTTACTTATTAGTTGCTTTTTGGCTACAGTTGACACTTCTTGTATCTGGTTCCGTTTTCCGTCAACACTGACTTCGTCCGTTTGTAACTTGATGGTTTTTATTTCTTCATTTATTGTATGTTGTACTGCATCTTGTATTTTGGGATCTTTTAAAAGTCTCGTATCTACATAGTTGTTTTGACGTGTTACTATCTTCTTCGTTCTCATATTAATTTTCGCTATTACAGGGTTGTAATAACTGGATATTAGCTCCAGGATATGTTCTTGTTAACTTAATAGCATTTTTATATCGTTTATTGATTAGTATATAATCAATCTGGTTTCTTACTATTTTTCCTGGATTATCAGCTGGAGATTTCTATGTGTACAGTCTACGAGCCGGAAGTATAAAAAGTGTATTTGCAACCACAAGATCTTTGTCCTGGCGGAACTGTATCAAACGATCTCGTTCACCTAGGCTAAAATATCCAGTACTTCCTTCAGTTTTGGTATTTCCAACATTTGCATTTAAATCTCCCATCACTATTGTAATATCTCTGTGTTTAATGTTTCTGAAGATTTCTTCTAGCTGTGCATAAAATTCTTCTAAAATTCTAAGATTTCTTAGAAATGTTATATTTTCATATAACTTCTAGACCTACATTTATAAGTATAACGTCTTCAAAACATTTTCCATGGAGCATTTTATTATTATTATTATTGTACGGTAAGTTTAAAATGATAGGAATAAACTCAATAAAATAAAAGCAATCGTTTTTGTTGAACTACGCTCGGCCAGGTCTATTTAGATTTTTGTAATTGGCATTTTTTGGCCTATATGTCAACTCAATATCATTTCCGGTTTTCTTATATAAAATGCAACATTCTGTATTTTCGAACTGATTTGGATAGATAATCAATAAATGTTTTCAGTAAACTCAAACCCATCTGGAGTTGCTAGTCCTCCATCGGGAGCCTTCTCAAGTGGCGGAGATGGGAAGGCCCGCGAGGCATGGCGGATATCGGGGAAATAAGATACCCGAGACGGACACAAACTAGCATAGGACACGACGGTTCTGCATATCAGGGACGGTACTCCGACAATGTGCTTCTCAAGCCGATTGATAATCATGGAAGGGTCAGGAACAACGGTGGCTCCTACAGTCTCAGTATGGCAGACCACTGTTCACTCGCCAATATATTCGTCGATTCTGGCTTGGGTTCGAAACCTAAGCAGTACTATGCAGATTTATAAAAATCTTGTCTGCAACCCACCACCCACAATTTCCCAATCCAGCTTACAACCGTGGGATCTTAATGCCAAAAACCTTCTCTGGAATTCCTATCATTCGGATTCGACGTTAAACTGTAGGTCTCTCGTGCTTCTACATTAGCGCGGAGGAGAAACACGTTTCAGAGAAGAGGCCGATGTCCAGCAGTGGGACAAAGAGGCTGTCAATGATGATGATACCTATGTGAAACACGACTATCCGGCGAAAAATGTATAAGTTTGAAATCGGATATATTATATACCAGAAAAACTCTGAAACACATTAGCATAATGGAGGTGTAGCATTCATTATTCAGAAAAATACTAAACATCTAGTGACTAAATATCAAACTATGTCTAACAGAGCTATATATTATATAGCTCTGTCAGACATAGTTTGATATTTAGTTATATTATAATGGCAAGTAACTCAGAAGAAGAAGAGCTAGAACACGATTTAATAGCTGCAAAACAATTAGAGAAATCAACATTTGGTGTAGTAACAGGTAATTTCAATTCTAAGTCGGCCAGAAAAACGAAGACAATCCCAATAGTATCTAAAAATTTGGTTTGGACGAAAGAAATAATAGAGGCAACATGTTAATTAACTATATGAGAAGAGAAAGTTCGAAGGGTACGTAAAACCGTCGGCTCCACTTGTCCAAACGAACATTTTTAAAAATCGTAAATCATGTAGTGGCGCTTCTCTTCTCTGTTCGACGGGTTACGTTAGTCCCTAGCCTGACATAAGTGCAAAGAGGGCTTCATTGGAGGTAGTTAACAGGCCATTGATCTATACACAGAAGAAGAACAAGAAGAAGTCTTTATTGCACCAATACTTTTTCAAAAGCCAAAATATAAGCACAAATGATAACGTAAAAAATTAAATGGACTAAATACCGTCCAGCAATAGAATAACATAATTGATCCTTCTACAGTAAACTGTAACTCTCAGTCACCCTAGGGCATCCAGATACAAAAAGAAACATACAAAACGTAGTTCAGAGGACATGTCAGAAATAACAGAAGCCGAAGTACGTGTGGCGTTAAAACAAGTAAAGTACAGGAAGACTCCTGGTGAAGACAAAATAATGAGTGAGATGCTGAAACTACGAGGAAAGACTGTGGAAGCAGCATTAACAATATTATATAATAAATGCCTAGAAAACGGAAAAGTTTCAGAAAGCTGTCAAACTCTGAAGTAGTATTATGATGTTTATAGAAGACAATATTACAAACATCGAAAATTATCGACCAATTAGTCTACTATCACACCAATACAAGCTATTTCCTAAGTTATAACAAATAACCTTTGCAATACAATTGAGTTTTACTAAAAAGCACTATATTGTATATATCAATATAGTGCTCTTTGGTTTTACCAAGCAGTCGAAGAGGCGGGATTCAGATGACACTACGGCAGAATGGATCATCTACAAGCAATATATACACTCAACGAGCACTGAATATAATATCGAAATTCAATTAGTTTCGTAGATTATCATAAAGCATTCGATAGGTTGAGAAATGGGCATTTTTATGAGCAATATACAATGCTAGAATAGGCTCACGTTATTATCGTCTAATAGAGAACATATAAGAAGTTGCCACATTGCAAGTGAGAGTCGATGAAGACACGAAGACCAATATAATTATTCTAGGGAGAGAAGTTCGCCAAGGTGATACTATATCCCCGAAATTATTTATTCTGGCACTAGAAGATATATTTACACATCTTGATTGGGAGAACAAAGGCATCAGTATCGATGGATTATGCCTTAATCATCTGACTTTTCAGACGACGTCGTTTTAATTAGTAGTGAGATCGGTGAACTACAACAAATGATAAAAGAACTCAATGAGGCATCAGATAGGATTGGATTGAAGGTGATTATGAAGAAGGTTATGAACAGCAACACAGGATAGATAAGTATAGACGGACAAATTGTAGAGAAGGTATATATCTACGAGATTTAATAAAGTTAGGTAAAAAAAATCAAACAGCCGAGGCAGCAGATAAATGGGATTGACATGGGCAGCTACAACCTATATTTCGAAACACTTCTATTTCTATCAATCTGAAATATAAAGTATACGAATAATTTGTGTGTTACCTGTTGCTGCTTAGAAGCGATGGCATTGATGCAAAAAAGTGCAAACCGTTTGGGAACAACCCAAAGATCATTGGTACGGGCGATGATGAGAATCCGTTTGAGAGACAAAATTAAAAACGAAAGGATCCGGACAAAAATCAAAACAACAGACATAATTCAACGAGTAGCAGAACTGAATTGGCAATGGTAGATCATGTAGCTACACAGAGAGATGACAGGTGGACGTTTAAATTAACCCACTGGCGGCCAGGACAAACAAGAAGAAGTATTGGAAGGCCACAGCTAAGATGGCTTGAGATATCAAACAAATAATTGGCGGAAAATGAACTGAAAACGTACTAATAGGTAACTTATTACAGTCACTTGCGTAACTATTGCCGTTTTCTTCTTAAATTTGTCAAAGGAACCTTTCCAAACTAGCAAGAACAGTTACTCATATTATTCTATTGCAGAGACATCTTTTAAGATATTTGAAGTAGCAGTTCAAAAAATCATGTATTCAAAGGAATGGAAGTCTTATCTATCGTATACTCCACGGAACAGCTTCTGATATTTTTCTTTTACTGCTCGCCTGATATTCCATATTTTCCCCCATCAAATTCATACATAAAATCAGAATTCCGTAGTCACACCTGCTATTTATTCCTAAAATTCGTATTTATATACAGCAGTTCCTACATATATATTTGTTTGTATGTTTTAAATCAATATTAGTAATAACTACTTAACATATCTAGACGGTAGGCTTGCTAATATATATGATTGTAAGAGATCAGTTCAACAATTTAGAGGGGCCATTTCATGTCAAGTTTTTACGTGCACACTTTAAAAGGTCGCACCGAGGAAGGTGGCTCAGCGGTAAAGCGTTTACCTTTCATTCGGGAGGTCTTGAGTTCGAACCCCCTGGCCGTCTATCCTGCCTCAGGTTTTCGTGATTTTCCTGGGTCATACAGGTAAATACTGGGACAGTATCATCCACGAAATTCTATTATCCAACTTTCCTGGTCTTTGCTATCCTTACATTCCCGTTACTGGCTGAAGATGTGCTTAGGGTTCCGATGCGGAACCCGACTGAGTCCTATAGCGGCCCGCTGCCTTGGGAGAATGATCCGCCGCTGATTTTCCTTTTCCTTCAAAAGACTGTGATTTAGGTACTTGTGTACCTGCGCCGGAAACGCCTTGTTCATTTGTACATCAATTATTGATAAGTAGAAATTAAATGAGAGGTTGCTAACAATCAGAACAGAAGCCTACTGGAGGCATTGTAGTAACTATAATTCGCTTTGGTTGTACATTTCGTACACAACAGAATGACAGTGGTAGTTGCTCCTAGCGGTTTTTTGCCAGTGATCAACAGAAATAAACTCAAATTTAAGCAAGTGGCACAGTTAGTAATTCACACAAATTTTCTCGATCATCAACTTGTGAAGTTTCGCAACTCAAAGTGTTACAGGCTGCATCAGACCATTACTATTTAATACTTAGAGAACTGGTTCCTGATTTTGATACGTGAATATCTAAATACAATTCTTCTTTTTCTTGTTCTTCTTAAAATGCATCTGCTTACGCACGTGCGCAACCATCACGGCAATTGTAACTCTTGAAGTTCTTGCTCTAAATAAGATATCTATGTTGGTTCCAGCCGTGTTCTAACTTTTTCCTTTGAATAGTTAGTAACAGTTCCCTATCTTTCACTAACCGTCTTAATACGTTGTCATTCGATATTCTGTCTATCCATTATATACAAAGAATTTGTCAAGAAATCCCTATCTCGAAAGCTTGGATTTTCTTAATCAACTGTTGATACACTACTGTTACAGTACCGGCCTACATACACTATTCACCATAAAAGTACATACACTTGAAAATGCGATAAATCTTGCTATTCAACCTCATCATGGACAAGATCATTGGAGCGGTCTTGGTGGTGGGTATCGTTTGGGAAACAAAGATGTAAAAATAATTTTCTACGCAGACAACGCTGTTATTAGTATGGAATCAGAAGCCGATTTACAACGATTACTCCTATCAATATCTAAAATAACAGTGAAACTGTCCAATAACTCATGGCAAACTACCCGGTAAAACCTTTTAAGCTGGGGCCATCCGACGAATGAAATTAAAAATCAAAAGTATCTAAAAACTCTATATGGCAAAATAACATTTAATTACGGAAGCCCGTAATGAGACATACAGCAAAACAAAGTCGGATGCAGCAATAATAAAAAGGCTTCTACAACTAGCGAAATCAATAATTAAGGATCTAAACCGTCCCACGCAATATTCAAGCAAAATGCTTATATGAAGAAGAAGACTATTCAGCATATATCATGGGCACAAATATCAGTTTACCGGTTAATTTGGTACTTGCCTTGATTGGTCGGTTATAACAATTTGCAGAAGAATAATTACTAATTTTCAATCTTAATACATGTTTCGAGAACTGAAATATTTTTACCGTTAATTTAACTTATTATCTGCATGCACAGATAGAGATAAAATTACTGGTAATAACAGGAAAAGAAGATAATTACTAGATCATGGATGTGCAAGTCCACTATCTTAGGAATCTTTCGCGTATAACTTTGAGTATCATTGACCGTTTTGATTCGCAACGAACTCCGACATAGCCTGTCACAAACCCGGTTGAGAAGGAGGAGGAAACTTTCTTTAACGAGGCTAGCAACTGACTGAAGAAAGTTAATATGAAACTGCACACAGAATCGATACAAAGCCTCGGAACAGAGCGGATCTAACGAAGACGACATCAGCAGAAAACAGGAAACGAATATGGAAGTAAAAAATTATTAGTACAGGTACTGGGAATATAAGATCGTTTAATGGTAAAGACTAAGCAATACTAATGGAAATGACAAGAAATTGGAACGATATCTGCAGCCTTTCTGAAGCAAAAGGAAAAGGAAAGGGAATAGTAACCTACAACGGCTATATCCTAATCTACAGTGGAGTAGTACTCAAAGAAACAAGGACAAATGAAGCGGTTACTCTACTAATTCATGGTAACTGCAAAGACAGTATTTGTGACCATATATCATCCAGAATCCACAACTACAAACAGAGAATACGAGACTTAACATCATATCAGTATGCGTTCTTGAAAATAATAAACCACTACATGCAAAGAGGACATTCTACGAGGATCTACAACAAACACTATATTCTAAGTATTTTATTTTTATTACTGGTTCTACTATTTTGTCATAGATCACCAATTTGCATATCACGGGTTCTTTGCTTATCGTCATATTCTTTGTCTTGTCTGTCGATACTTTCATATTAAAGCTTCTGAAGTGTTGTTAAGTTTAAAGACCTTCTGTACAGTTCGTTTATGCTCCATTATACAGTTGAAGAGAATTGGGCTTAATGAATTCCCTAGTCGAATACCTTTTCCTGCTGTTACTGGTTCAAGGATTTTGATTTTGATTTTGCTTTTTGCAGATTTTAATGATATCTTGCAGTTGAATTCTCTCAAATGCCTTCCGTTGGTCTGCGATTAAGAAGAATGCGGTTCTGTTGAATTCTAGTGATTTATCAGTGATCTATCTAATGACAAATATTGCTCGTTGCGTGAGCGTGACTTGTGGGATACTTGTTATTCGTCTTCTAGTTGTTTAATATGGTTTATTTTAGCGGTCAGTATTCATGTCAATAGCTCTAACGTGGTACTTATTAGGTTTATGCACCTATGCAGTTATTTGGCAACTTCGTGTCTCCTTTTTTCAATATTGGTATAAGAATACCAGCTTTCCATGCTTTCGGTATAGTTTCCAATGAAATTATGCTTTGGAATAATTCAGTAACTTTATTGTGTAAGTTTAATCCTCCATATTTTCGTTCGTTTGTGATATCATCTTCCAGCGGTGACTTTCTGTGTTTGAGTTTTGATATAGCGGTTTGGTCCCCGTCAGGGGTGATACTAACCTCCTCTTAATTTAATACATCTGTATCTGGAGGCCATAAAAGTCATATTCTATTTGTTTTGTGAATCGCTCCCACTATTCTTCTTTCATTTGTCCTAGCATTGCAGTTGTTTGATTCCTTATTTATTTATACTTCTTATATGATTGGTGTGTTCGTATTCTTTTATTTTGTATGTAAGCTGTCCTTTTTTTGTAGCAAGATCTTTAACTACAGTACAGAACCAAAGGGTTTTCCGATTGATACAACTACACAGAAATGGAAATTTAACAAAAACTGTGGAACAAGTTACGAAAGCAGGAAAAACTATAGGCTGGTTAAATCAAACGATCTGGTCAAACGTAGGCTTGCGCGCTGAAACAAAAGCGAAGATATATAAAGGAACTATTAGACCGATATTTACACACGCAACAATTCGAGAAAATTGACCATAACCAGAGCAAAAAATTCAAAAACCAGCAATAGAAGTCCTTAGGAAAATACTAGCAAAATCAAAAATCACAGAATAAGAAATGAAGACATAAGCGAAGAATGTAAGATAACAAACATATAAGGCTGGATGAGAAAGAGAAGATCACAATGGAACGAGCACATAGCTAGGACGAACAACGATCGACTTCTAAAAATAGTGAGAGATCTGCATCCAAGAGGCCAAAGAATCAGTGGACACCCCAAAAAAATGGAGGGACACTATATTGTGAAGAACAAGCAGAAGCTTACATAGAAGGATTAAGATGAAGAAGAAGAAGAAGATTCTAAACGAAGACAGCAGGACGGTGCAAATCCACATTAGTATAAAAAAATGTTAATACATAAACTAAGTGTATTGGACCGAGATGAGCTTTAGAATGACCTGCTGAATATAGGATGCAACTCTTTTCGAGTATATTCTAAGAGAACATTTTAATAAAAAAATTTACAAAAATGAAGGAAGTGCGAGTACTTCGAATATACAGGAACATTACTAATCATAACAAGAGGCTTGTTCAACTGAAAGCCATCTTTGATCAACTTAACCTTGAAAACAAATGCAATACTTCAAATCACGTTCGGTAATGTTAGTAGTGTTTGTAAGCCACATATTAATAAGTTTCTCGCGTTTGAATTAGATTCTGACTTTAAAACATCGATTTTGAAATGGCTTTTCTTCTTGAAAATCCGACCAAGTTTCATCAGTGTGCACTCTTACAATTTTTATCGCTGAGGGTGTGCAGACATTGCCGATTCATACGAGAATGCAAGCAGTATCTGGAAATGCATGTATTGCGTACCCAACTGCGAAGGTATGGTATCAAAAATTTAAGAATGGAAAAGAGGGGATTATGAATGAGCCGCGACCAGGTGCACGTTTTACTTCATTAACAGAAAACAGTATGGCATGTGTGGAAGGCCTTATTAGAGAAAATCGTTGAATTTTCATTAGAGAAATTTCAGAAATTGTTGGTGCTAGTGTAGGATCTAGGCATAGTATTGTTCATAATCTGGCTTACAGCAACGTTTGTTCGTAATAGACTCATCGTCTCTTGTCTAATGAAGAAAATGCTTGCGAATGGGTTTATTTCTGCAGCACCTCACAGACTCTAGGCAAAATGGTGATGACTTTCTTCTGTCAATAGTTGCTGGTGACGAAACACCACCGAAGAAGTTGAAAGCACAGCAATCTGCAAACAAGGTGATGTAAACATTTATTTTCAACCATGAAGGACCCTTGTTGATAGAGTTTAAGGAATCTGGAGTAGATGTCAATGCCAAGCTGTACAAGGCAACTTTGAACAAGCTTCATCAATCAATAAGACGGAAACGTCCAGGAAACTTACGCGTGGGGTCATTTTGCTGCACGATAAAGCTAAGCCTCATGTTGCTAATGTGGTAGAAGAAAACCTTCAACGAAAGAAATGGAGGGTTTTAGAGCATCCACCTTATAGCCCGGATGTATCGCCTTGCGATTTCCATATTTTTGGACCGCTGAAGGCGTTAAAATGTCGGCATTTTAAGTCCGACGGAGAAGTACAGATAGCTGTGGAAG
>JABXWE010018402.1:0-27407 GCA_014611495.1 Limonius californicus | reverse complement strand
ATTTAAAATCAAAATTTTTGGCATCATTATTTAATTTCTGGATCGTAGAAAACGTTTTCCCCGTTATTTTCCATTACATTTCTTAATTTCAAGATTTGACATCAAATGTTCTCAGGTACAGCGTATGGCATTCTTACGTACAAATCTAGTGAACCACATTTTGTGCATAAGATTTTCATCTTTAAGTGTTTCTAAACGCCAATCCCATTTTTCTGATATATTCTATAAGAATCTTTGATTTCATAATTCTTGGTCGCAGTAGTGAATGTCTGGATTGTAGAAAATACAATTTCCCTGTTATTTTGCATTATAGTTTTCATTTTTAATGTTTGACCGCAAATTTTCTTAGATACAGTTTGTGGCATTAATAAGTACAATTCTATTGAACCAAATTTTCCTTTTTTAGTATTTTTAAACGCAAATTTAATTTTTCTGATGTGTTCTATGAAAATCTTTAATTTAAAAATGTTTAAATCAAAATCCTTTGTCGCATTATTTAATTTCTGGATTGTAGAAAACCCATTTTCCATGTTATTTTCCATTACATTTTTCAATTTCAAGATTTGACATCAAATGTTTTCAGATACAGCTTGTGACATTCTTAAGTGCAAATCTATTGAACGATATTTTGTGCATAAGATTTTCATCTATAGGTACGTGTTTCTAAACGCAAATCCTGTTTTGCTGATATATTCTATGAGATTCTTTGATTTCAAAATTTTAAATCTAAATTCTTGGCCTCAGTATTTAATTTCTGGAATGTAGAAATCCCATTTTCCTCGTTATTGTCTATTACATTTTTCATTTTCAAGATTTGACAATAAATTTTCTCAGATACAGTTTGTGGCATTCTTTAGTACAAATCTATTGAACCAAATCTTTTGCAAAAGATTTTTATTTATAAGTATTTCTCAACGCAAATCCCATTTTCTGATATATTCTGTGAAAACCATTGATTACAAAAATTAAAATCAAAACTTTTGTCCGCATTATATAATTTCTGGATTGTAGAAAACCTATTTTCCTCGTTATTTTCCACTACATTTTTCATTTTCAAGATTTGACATGAAATTTTTTCAGATACAATTTGTGGCATTCTTAAATACAAATCTATTGAACCAAATTTTGTAGATAATACTTACATATTTAAGTATTTCTAAACGGAAATCCCATTTTCTGATATATTCTGTGAAAACCTTTGATTACAACATTTAAAATCAAAACTTTTGTCCGCATTATATAATTTCTGGATTGTAGAAAACCTATTTTCCTCATTATTTTCCATTACATATTTCATTTTCAAGATTTTCCAAGAAATTTTCTCAGATGCAATTTGTGGCAATCTTAAATACAAATCTATTGAACCAAATTTTGCGGATAATACTTAGATATTTAAGTATTTCTAAACGGAAATCCCATTTTCTGATATATTCTGTGAAAACTTTTGATTGCAAAATTTAAAATCAAAACTTTTGTCCGCATTATATAATTTCTGGATTGTAGAAAACCTATTTTCCTCGTTATTTTCCACTACATTTTTCATTTTCAAGATTTGACAGGAAATTTTTTCAGATACAATTTGTGGCATTCTTAAATACAAATCTATTGAACCAAATTTTGTAGATAATACTTACATATTTAAGTATTTCTAAACGGAAATCCCATTTTCTGATATATTCTGTGAAAACCTTTGATTACAACATTTAAAATCAAAACTTTTGTCCGCATTATATAATTTCTGGATTGTAGAAAACCTATTTTCCTCATTATTTTCCATTACATATTTCATTTTCAAGATTTTCCAAGAAATTTTCTCAGATGCAATTTGTGGCAATCTTAAATACAAATCTATTGAACCAAATTTTGCGGATAATACTTAGATATTTAAGTATTTCTAAACGGAAATCCCATTTTCTGATATATTCTGTGAAAACTTTTGATTGCAAAATTTAAAATCAAAACTTTTGTCCGCATTATATAATTTCTGGATTGTAGAAAACCTATTTTCCTCGTTATTTTCCACTACATTTTTCATTTTCAAGATTTGACAGGAAATTTTTTCAGATACAATTTGTGGCATTCTTAAATACAAATCTATTGAACCAAATTTTGTAGATAATACTTACATATTTAAGTATTTCTAAACGGAAATCCCATTTTCTGATATATTCTGTGAAAACCTTTGATTACAACATTTAAAATCAAAACTTTTGTCCGCATTATATAATTTCTGGATTGTAGAAAACCTATTTTCCTCATTATTTTCCATTACATATTTCATTTTCAAGATTTTCCAAGAAATTTTCTCAGATGCAATTTGTGGCAATCTTAAATACAAATCTATTGAACCAAATTTTGCGGATAATACTTAGATATTTAAGTATTTCTAAACGGAAATCCCATTTTCTGATATATTCTGTGAAAACTTTTGATTGCAAAATTTAAAATCAAAACTTTTGTCCGCATTATATAATTTCTGGATTGTAGAAAACCTATTTTCCTCGTTATTTTCCATTACATTTTTCATTTTCAAGATTTGCCAAGAAATTTTCTCAGATGCAATTTGTGGCAATCTTAAATACAAATCTATTGAACCAAATTTTGTGGATAATACTTAGATATTTAAGTATTTCGAAACGGAAATCCCATTTTCTGATATATTCTGTAAAAACCTTTGATTACAAAATTTAAAATCACAACTTTTGTCCGCATTATATAAGTTCTGGATTGTAGAAAACCTATTTTCCTCGTTATTTTCCATTACATTTTTCATTTTCAAGATTTGACAACAAATTTTCTCAGATGCAATTTGTGGCAATCTTAAATACAAATCTATTGAACCAAATTTTGTGGATAATACTTAGATATTTAAGTATTTCTAAACGGAAATCCCATTTTCTGATATATTCTGTATAAATCTTTGATTGCAAAATTTAAAATCAATATTTTTGGCCGCATTATTTAATTTCTGTATTGTAGAAAACACATTTTTCTCGTTATTTTACATAACATTTTTTATTTTCAAGTTTTGACATAAAATGTTCTTAGAAACACTTTGTGGCATTTTTAAGTACAAATCTACTGAACCACATTTTGTGCATGAGATTTTCATCTTTAAGTATTTCTAAACGCAAATCCCATTTTATGATATATTCTGCGAAAATTTTTGATTGCAAAATTTAAAATCAAAATTCTTAGCGGCATTATTTACTTTCTGAATTGTAGAAAACCCATTTTCCATGTTATTTTCCATTACATTTTTCTTTTCAAGATTAGACATCAAATTTTCTAAGATACAGTTTGTGGCATTAATAAGTACAATTCTATTGAACCAAATTTTGTCCAAAAGATTTTCCTTTTTAAGTATTTCTAAACGCAAATCCCATTTTTCCGATATATTCTATGATAATCTATAATTTCAAAATTTTAATTCAAAATTCTTGGCTGCATTATTTAATTTCTGGATTGTAGAAAATCCATTTTTCTCGATATTTTCCATTACATTTTTCATTTTCAAGATTTGACAAAATTTTCTTAGAAACACTTTGTGGCATTTTTAAATACAAATTTAGTGAAACAAATTTTGTGCTTAAGATTTTTATCTTTAAGTGTTTCCAAACGCAAATCCCATTTTCTGCTATATTCTCTGAAAAACTTTGATTGGAAAATTTAAAATAACAATTTTTGGCCGCATTATTTAATTTGTGGATTGTAGAACACCCATTTTTTCCGTTATTTTCCATTACATTTTTCGATTTCAAGATTTCACATCAAATGTTGTCAGATACAGCTTGTGGCATTCTTAAGTACAAATCTATTGAACCAAATTTTGTGTATAAGATCATCTTTATTTGTTTCTAATCGCAAATCCCGTTTTTCTGATATATTCTATGAGAATTATTGATTTCAAATTTTAAATCAAAATTCTTGGCCGCAGTATTTCATTTTTGGATTGTAGAAAATACATTTTCCCATTTTTCATTTGACATTAAATTTTCTTAGATACAGTTTGTGGCATTAATAAGTACAATTCTTTGGACCAAAATCTGTCCAGAAGATTTTCCTTTTTAAGTGTTTCTAAACGCAAATTTAATTTCTCTGGTGTGTTCAATTCGAAAATTTAATTTTAAAATTTTAAATAGAAGCTCTTGGCCTCAGGATTTTGAGTTTTGGATTGCCGAAAACCAATTTTTCTTATGTTTTTATTAGATTTTCTATTTTCGGAACTTGATATCAAATTTTCTCAGATACATTTTGTGGCATTCGTTAGTTCTAATATTTTGAACTAAATTGTCTTTGTCATCAACGTTTCTAAAAGCAAATTGAATTTCTCTGATAGATTTTTAATAAATGTTTTATTTTTATATTTGAAATCAATTTTTCTTAAGTATACTTTGTAGTAGTTGCTAATTCCAATTTTTAAACGAACTTGCAGGTTTACTTTTAGGGATCTTCACAAGAGAATTGATTTTTTTGCTCACTTTGCATAACTCCTAAATATTCGTTAGAATTTTGTGGATACAATTTTCCCATTGAAGCATTTATAAAAAAATATCTTATATTTTTCTTTAGTATTTTCCTCTTATATTAAAGAAATACAAGCATAGGATTTGCAATAAATCGGGTTCCTTAGCTACAGTTATTAACGTTTTGATTTCCCCCAGCAAAAAAGGAACACGTTATAAATAAATTATAAACACTTAAGCTAAGTGAGAGTTTCCCGTTCCTCAATAAAATGGAAACGGAGGAAAGTGAAATCTAATTAGCACCAGATCAGGTATTTTACACCCAATCAATAATCCAAAAACGGAAATATTATCGCCAATTATAATTAACGGAATGACTTCCTTTCGCAAACACCACACCGGAAGGAACTCGCAACGAATTTCTAGTTATGCTATCTTCTGACATCATCCAAATCCCGCAATGACTTCCATAACACTTTCTTCAGTAATTATTTTTAACATCTGTTGGATTTTTGAAAGGTCTGTGCTCCGAGACAGCCGTGAGTAGTGCATCGGTTGATTTGATGAATTCCAAATGCACTGGATGAATGGTTCAACGATGAGTTTCCTGTTTTGGTAGTGACGATCCAGTTAGTTCTAATCATTTCCTATTCAAGCCTTCAGATAATTAAAATACTGGCAATAATAAGTTAATAATGATAAAATAAAGATTAATTTGAAAGGAGAAATTTGGTATTTTTTCTGACTTACTTTATGCAATCATTGTTTGTTTAATAGAATTCTTGTACTGATTGTAGTTCAACAAATCAGCGTCCAATCCAAACTTATCCATTAACAGCATATTATCAGCAGCGACTTCTACAGGCTCCACCTCCACCAAATTATGCAGGAAACAACGGAGACCAGCAACTTCCTGTCCAGATTCCAGCTATCCCAATTCAAGTCCCCCTTCAAGCCCAGTTTTCGCCTGCGAACAACATCCATAACGTTCAATTAGTACCATGTCTGTGCCCAGTATCTTCAGATTTGGAATATGAGCGAGCACCGGAAGGAAGCAATAGCGTGTTCGTAAATCAGATTAAACCTGCTCAGAACTGATTCTTGTTTCTGTATGGACCTACTAGGAAGCTCAGAGCTTCAGTATATTATGTGGTGTGTATTTTTACTAAGCTGTTAATTTATTTATATTTTTTAAAAGGGATTTGGGCGAAGAAAGTTGCCCAAGTATAGTTTATTTCCTGTAAGGTGTTTGTTTTCCGCAAAATGCGGAAATGTGCAGCATTGGCTTGTTTAGTCAATTTATATTTTGCCCCAGAATTAATTGGAGATATTCCTTTTATAAGACTGATAGCAAGACTGTACTATTATTATAAGTATTTATTTAAACTTTTATGTTTATAGAATGTAGTCGTATTGTGCTAACAAAGAGATGTACTTTATTTTAAATAAATGTAGTTTCTATATTTGTTGATAAGTGTCTGGATGGTTTTAATACAGTAATATATATTGGTGTGTGCCCCACGTTGGTTGTCCAAATAAATTGTACTGTGATCCCTTTAGTTGACTGGAATGCATAAATTAATGTTAGAAAAATAAATTATTGTGAACGTTGTGCGAATAAAATACAGTGATTGGTTATACCTCATACATTGGGCGCCATAAAACAATATCAAAAGTTTAATCAAGATATCCTCCTCCTCAAGATGAATATGCAAAATACAGAAATTCCTAAATTATTTAACCAACAGGAAATCAATATATTATATTTCACTAACCTTATTGTAGATCTCAGGGTCGTTGTTATAATTGGTCGTACTGTATGAACTCGTGTAGCTGGTAAACATACAAGTACACACACAAAGGAAACATAGGGAAGATCAAGATGATTATCAAGTTAAAATTTTACTTAACAAAATTAATTTCAAATTATCCGTGCTTTCCCTTTTGTTACACAAAATACACTTCAAGTTTACAATTCAATATCAACATAATAAAACAACAATTATAATTTTATTAATCTTTCAAATTGTGTATACTTTTTCTTTGTTCGAAACATTTACCTCATGTTGGTTGCCTCCAACCTTGTTGGATTGCACTGCTGTCAGGAATTTTCAAATTAGGCAGCATTGGCCCGTAGAGTTCTTTAAACATGTGATAAACTTCGCATCAATGCAGCAGCAAAACACGTAGTTAATTATTGTTTGAAGCATCCAAATCTCAGCGACACGTAAGTAAATTTAGCTTTCCATACCAGTTTTTCATAGTAATACACCATTTATTGAATATTAAATTCGTATGATTAATATTCTAACCTCCAATTACTTCACGGAAAAATTTCTTATTTAGGTTTCTTGTTGTGATTTGCTTTTGCATTTTAATATTTTGAAGCGCTTCCTTTCTATTACGCTATATATATTTTAATAAATTTTTAATTATTTCTTGTGGTTATAATGCGTTTACAATTGATAATGACGTTTATATCAAATTTGTCAAATTGAAATTGTAGATCACGTCATAAACTACCGACGCTTTTGAAAGCAAATGACGACCGACCCACGCCACTTTCGAATCTTAGCGAAAATTGGAATTTTTCGAAGATTTTCACAATTTCTCGTACATAAGTGGAAGAAAACACTTTAAATACGTAAACTGAAATCACTAAATTATTTACATAAATTGCAAACTTAGCGGAGCTTCAAATTAGTGTGGTCTCGGCTCGATGGTTTTATTGCAACTCACTGTTTTTTTTCTGACAAAAACTCATCGTTTTCAAGAGGGTTAACTGGCAACCAGTCAACACCATCAAATTTTTTTGGAAACCCCGAGGAGCTCATTCGATCAAAATGAAGCGTTAAATTGACCAAATTAATTACGAATATCTATAACATTCAATAACTTTCTTATCACTAAATTTACACAAAAAAGGAAAGCACTAAAAATTCCTTACATTTTCAACAACTTTTAAAAGATTTCTATATCTTACGAAGCATATTTCTAATAAAGCATAAGGAAGTTGACAATTAAATTTTGATTAAATTATAAACAAATTATTAGAAACAACTTCAATGTTAATCAAAATTAATACAAAGTTTCCTTATACACATGAGGACATTATTACAAACATATTTTTCTCAAAAGAAAAGAATTAAATTTACAAATTTACATTTTAGGACAAACCTGTCAGCTTACAGCTCAAGAATGCACAAATAAGATTGAAAAGCATACTCTATGGTTTTCTGAAGATGAATATCAATCAAAACAAACAGTTTTACCATCTGAAACAAAGTAGTACAGTTTGATGAACCAAAATTCAAGATCGGAAACATTCATTTACCTCGTATTTAATTTATATGTGATTAAACAACTTATTTTCTTATAGGGTAGATTAATATAGCTTTATTAGATTTAGCAATAGGTTAAGATATCTCCATTAGAGCATGTTGTAACATAGACATATATATTTACATTACAATCTGAAAATGTACATACAAATTTGAAAAGAAAACTACAAAAATGGTAAAAACTGAAAGAAAACATTGCGACGATTACTTTCAATTTGACGCTACTGACCGTCGATAAAGCGTTCTCTTTATTACCGACAGCTAGATGTCCAACGCAACAATGCAGCGAAAATAGTACATAAATTTGAAACGTTATAATTTTATGAAAATTGTATCAGGTTTGGTTTGATGAGGGAAATTCGGAAATTCGTCTTACATGAAAGTAGGTTAAATAATTTTTACAGAAGTCACAGATATTACAACTGACATTTAAAAGTCACAGCTGCCAAATTTTTACCAACGTCTGTTAGTCGTCGGTTATGTAATTTAATTGTTTTTGGCAATCATATGGTAGAATAATAAATCATTTCATTTATTTCTTACTGTAGATCAGTGATTCAGCCACTCTTTAAATTGCTTTTGATTATTTAAAGATTTGAAGATGTAGCGACAGAGATTTTCTAAGCAGCTCTTTGCACTCAGACCATATTTGGCTCATTGTATACCCTAGCTTGTAGAATAATCTTATCCACCACCGCCGGATTCGAACCCGCGTCCCTTGGACCCTAAAAGAGGTTACCGTAGAAGTTAAAAGTTGAGATTTTGTCGAGTGAATATGATATTGCAAGACCTGCAGAAAGCTATTGTATATTTCTATTGCTATGTTAGAAGTTAAAGCATGACAGATAAATATTGGTTTCTCCCTTTCTCTTTCCGATTCTCAACATTTTCTTCCATCTTCTTTGGTTTCTTTATTTTTCCCGTTGTAAGTTTCGTGGGTGAATTTCTTCTAGTATTTTGCCTTTCCATGTTCTTTGTAGATGTTTCCTTTTCACTATTCTGCGGATATCAATTCCCTTGCTGTCTTTGGTAACCTGTTGGCTTTTCATCCGTTCTACCTGTCTGTACCACACTAACTGTCTGCGTTCGTTTTCTTATTTAATATCGTCCGGATTTCTCAGTATGTTCTATATTTCTTCTGGTGTTATCTTTTATAACCGTGTTTTTTTGGCTTCCAGTTGGGTTTTTTTGTCGTTTAAATATAGCGTTCCCGAATTTTATCTTGTGTGTTTTGTTTTTTCATGTTTATGGTAAGAGTCTCTTTATCAATTTCTCGTTCATTTCTCGAATCAAATATTGCCTTCGCCTTGCACAATAACTACCTTGTCGCCCACCAATTGTCATATATAAATTGTATCTTCATCTACTGGTATTCCCAATCCTTAGCATTTTGTCAAAACTTCGTCTACGTATATCTGAAACGGAGGTGGGGACGTCAAGGGTATCCTTGTTTTAATCTTTTTAATATTTCAAAGTTGAATTTATATAAACTGTAGGATATAATAACAGACAACGATGAAGTGAACAACTACAAAGACTGACAGAGGGAAGAATAACAAAAATAGTTCTTCTTCTTTTTCTTCTTCATCTTTCAGATGGAGGGACGGAGGGACAGCAGTGGCCTGTTTATTCCAGTGAATTTCTCCATCTTTTACGGGGTCGCCCTGGTTCTCTCTTCCCATTTGGTAACGAGTCTCGGATTCTGGATATGTGGTTGTTCTATTCTGTGCGTCTTCGGGTGGCCAAGCTGGCTATATCTTGTACATCACATTCTTGACGTACGGTTTCGCTTCCTACATGGTCACGGCGGGTGTTTCCTGTGATTTTGCGCAGTGTTTTCAAAAATAGTTAAAAGATACAAACTGCATGGGAAAAAGACATCGGACGTCCAAGAATTAGATCGGTACCGGAATACGTCACATGATCTACACCATGAAGAGAAGAAGAAGATATTTTAAAGTTGTCCGTCAATTCCGCTTTTAGCTTAATCGTAGATAAATACATGCTTTTTGTATAGGTTCCCCACGGCTTTAATCAGGCAATTGTAACATTTCTTATTTAGCATTTTCTACAGCAGATTTAACGGTACTGAGTTTTAGGCGTTTGTCAAATCAGTAAATACCAAATGCAGTTCTCAGTTCTCAGTGCTCGTGACATCTATCTTTTCTATTTCTTGGGTAAGTGTAAATATGTTTTCGACACATGATTTGTCAGCTCTGCATCCGTTTTCTTCCTCTGTGTTTCTTCTTCGTGTTGCTGTTATATTAATTTCCCTTCTTATCAACAGTGAAATGGCAAAATATGGTGGAGAGGATATGGTAAATCAATTAACCATACTGTTTGGAAAAATCATGCAATCTGGAACCATATCAGATGAGGGGCGTACAAGTATGACCATCCCTCCATGTCCAATCTTCAACAAGGGATCGAAACATGACCCCGCAAACTATAGAGGAATATCGGTGTTGAGCTGTGTCTCAGAGCTGCTTACAAAGATACGTTCGAAAATAATTACCTGACAAATAGAAATCAATGAGCAACAACAAGGTTTTCGGGGAAATGGCACCACTGTAGATGCAATATTTATAATGAGACAACTGGTGGAAAAGGTCGTATAATATGAAATCCACTGTTTGTTTTGGTGATTTCACATGTGCATTTGACAGAGTTCGACTTACGGATGTAGTAAATTTGTTATGTTTATCTAAAATTTGTCGCTTTATTTGAATTGGTCACAATCCAATTGCCGCTTCATAGGAATTAAAAACGTTATTTTAATTGCCATTTTTATGTTGATTACAATTTTTACTATTTTGTTTCTAAAGATTGAGTTCTGACGTGGCCAATTTCGGGGTTTCCCTTTGTAGGTTAGATTTGCCGTTCAAAAACGTTTCCAGGAATTCCTTTGTTAGCAGTGATAGCTTTCAAATATTGCTTCCCGAATATTTCTCAGAAGTCGCACGTGTTAATTTCGTTCTAGAATTGTTTCGTAATATGTAGCCATATTTTGGGGGCAATGCAGGTTTGAGTCGCGTGAGTTCATCAGTTGGCCTTAGATCTTCGCCAGACTCCGGTCTCCGAAATTCCATCAATCGGGGGGCCGTAAATAAATTGAGTGCTGCAAGGGGCGGCTTGGGGTTTTTCGATGGGTATCCCTTGTGTTATTTTCGTTTCGCTATTTTACCGTGGGGTGAAAACAGAACTATCGACAAATGTCGGATTTATAGAAACACACTGGATTTTATCCCTGTAAAGGCAATTCATTGCGAATTTGCCGATCGCCTTTGGCGGATTAATATCGAGCCCAGTTCCTTTCCCTCTGCTGTTACCGTCGGTGCGACGAACGCATCGAAGTTTCGAGCCCTTGATGTTGACTCCATTCCATCCAGTCTTCAGGGGCGTGCCTGCGGATTTTTCCCGCATCGGTTTAACGAGATTGTGCCTGACTCCGTCTCGCTATTCAAGCTAAAGAACTAAGTTTTGTGTGTTGTGAAAAGAAACTTTCTACGCGCTAGCTTGCAAAATTCAACGTAATTGAACCTTTTTTTTTTAGAAACGAGAGGCGGCCTTCAGTCGCCGATTCTCTTTGTTTGCACTACTGGTTGTAAAGAGTAATTTTTTTTATATTTTGTCATGCTTGTAAACCTAACGCCTCTGGCCACGTAGTTCTTTAAAGAAGGCAAATATATCGTGCGCCAGTAGCGGCGGGTTTGTTAGTTGAACGTTTAAACCAACAGTTTGTATTATTAAACTACGAGATTATTTGCTGTCCTTTTTTTTGTATTGTGTCATTTCTAATAGTTAATTATATGTTTGTTAAAATTTACTATCTCTTTTATTATGGTGCGTTCTGTATTTGAGTGTGCATGAATTTTGCAAGCTTTACAAACAGAAGGGAGGCACAATAAGGGTGAGTTCGATTCCAGTAAGATGCTGGCTTCTAGGACCTACAATCAGCTGTATTTGAATGGTGGCGCCCACTAATTTTGACCCACTCTGTACACAACCAGGAGAATTTCCTCCCCTAAGCGATTTCCGTGAACTCCCCCCTACTCCTCTGAGCTAAGATGTAGGCCTTTTTCCACCTATCCGGTTGCGGGTCGACGAAAAGCTCGTTTGGCCCATAACAAATTTATTAGCAGATACAGAAATAAGCAAGAATATTATTATTATCATCAACGAACTAAACAGTAACAGCAGATCAAAAATATAACCACAAAATACAACAACAGAAGAGATATATGTTGCCGCAGGCATCAGACAAGAAGACAACTTGAGGCCAACACTGTTTAATGTAAAAATGTTCCATATAATAACTAACACGAAGGAAACATTGGATACACAATAGGGCGAAACAAGCACGTCAGTTTTGAAGGTAAAGTAAGTAATAGATGACAACAGATCGTCAAAGAAGGCAATGATCCAAAAACCAAACACAAAACGATCACCTGGAAGACCACAGATGGTATAAGAGCTGGACATCGGGTTCACAGAACAACATCTAAGAGGTAAAATACAGAAACACAGGACAACATCGTCCTAAATCACGAAGGAGAAGAAGAAGAAGAAGATTAATTTCCCTAGTATTTTGCTGCACATCTTTCTAACTGTATTTATAACTTTTATTCCACAGTGGTTATCGTATAATTATGTCTCTTATCCACTACGTCTTCCATTCCTCCTTGCAAAATATTGTTTTAATTATTCTCTGTTATAGTTCCATTTTATCCTAATTCTGCTGGTATTTTTCCTGTTTTGCTTGCTTTGCCCCGCCTTGCGATTGAATTACTTTAATTTCCGCTTCTTCAGTAACATCTACCTGTGTCTTTTCTTTTACCACTTCTCGCTCCATTTCCACTATTATTAACTCCTTAAATGCATTTGTACTATTCTCCTTCTCTTCTTCCTCTTTTTGGTGATTCTAAGCTTTTATATTTATCTTCCTATGTTTTTTGATTTCCTTGCCAGTCCTGTGTTGTTCCTTGTATCTCTTCCTCTCTTCCTGTGTTTTTGTACTTATACATACATTTGCTATATAATATTTTGTTTGATAATTTTCTTCGTTATTTCCTCTTCATTCCAACATAGTTTTATAATCAATTCTTTCTTCATATCATATTTTGTGGCTGATTTATTGCTTTGTTTGGAATGTTTGTATAAGTCTCGCTATTTATATTTTCCTTTTCGCCAGCCTTATAACGATATCATACACGTTCATGTTGTAAGCTGTCTAACTTAAGATATTGTATCTTCTACGTTTTTGTATCATTTGTCCTGTATCATTGTGTACTGGAGTAAACAGTGACTTAGCAAGTAATGATTCGTTCCACATTTGGGTCCTCTATACACTATATAGGTTATTTTAGGTTAACAAAAATATCGTAAAAAAGTTAAAAGCCAAAATTTTGTGAAATTAACATAATGGAGCACTGGGCTGCGGTGCGGAAGGTCGCTTTAAATAATTGGGTATCTGCGTTCGAATCAACAAGGGGTATTAATGCGGTTGGCTAATGCGTGATGCCCACCACATTAATTTGGCACGCGACAACCCGGTGTGAGAACAAGGATACGGGAGCTCTGACCTTCCGCCTTGCAGGCCAAACCTCTTCATGGAGTGTAGAGCCTCACCAAAAAACATGATGGAGTGCTTCCTGGTACAATATAGTACTAAAGAAATCTGTATGGTAAAAGTTAAGGTATGATGGATAAATATGTTACAGGGTCTTATAATACCATAAAATTCTACATAAAATAAACTATTACCAACGTTGAAAATTAAAGTCCTAGTCTTAGCAAGATGGTTTTTTGTTCCTCTTCTTCTATTATTTTAAACAGTAGTTTTAGTACTTATTCATATTTTAAGATGTAGATAGTGTACAGGGATACAATTTAATTTAATCTATTTCTTACTTATTTAACGTGTTTTAACTATCTAAGTACTATTAGCCAAACATTGTTATATCTCAGTATGTTAAATGCTACTTCAATTCTCATAATCAATAAAATTAACGAAGTGATGTTTATTTTTGTTGCCACAAACTTGTCAGTCCTAAGCCGAGGTCAAAGTTTAGCTAATATGTGTCAAAACAACTGGAATCTTTTAATTTGCTACGTTATTATTCAAGTTTTGCCAGTTTTTTATAACAGGTAATACGTAAAAATTTACACTAACATTCCGGATTTAAGTAGGCATTCAGTACATTACCTGCAATTGTTATAGTATATAAATTCGGGCACTTAGAGAAGGCCTCCATTTTTGCCATGGGTTTCCATACACGAAGATGTGGCATTACGGAATTTTTAGTTTGTGTGTATTGTGGGTGTGTTGCATGATAGGAAATACTTATTCCATAACGTAAGTATTCGAAGTTAAAATTACTGATCCATAATTGGTTTTATGGTTTCCTTAAACAGTTTAAGCGATTAATAGCTGTTGATAAGAAGAAAAATTTAAAAACATTTAATGTGTATTTACTTGGTGGTCTGTTAGTATATATCACTTTTTAAATTTGGTGCTGGTTAAAAACAATTTTGTATTTGAAAAACCACTGTTAAAATAAACACTCAGTATATGAATTTAGTTATTCTAAAATTTGCTCAATGTAAGTGCTTGATGTTCTTAACGTTAAATCCTCCGTCTAGGAAATATATTTCGATAAAACGCTTTGTATGTTTTACAGTTTTTTATAGTAATAACCCTTTTTAGTATTTGTATACAACTTCTTGATATTGACACGTGTTGATTTATTCAATCGTTACAGTACTGGACCTGCTTCTTCCAAACCTGAAAATCAGTCCCCGGATCGCCGATTTTATTTCTACAACCCAGAAATCATTCCCCATGCTGCTGCCGCCCTGGGTATGGTTGTGCCACAAATTTACAAACCCATGGCGGCTCCATTGGGACCTTCGCTGACGCCTCTGCATTATTATGATTATGGTGGTGAAGAAGAAGAAGAAGAAGAGGTCGAAGAGCATGAGGAGAAGCGTCCTCTGCAATTATTTACAATAGTGAAGCCACCAAAAATGTCAAAATTCGGAAAAAAGAAGAAGAAGAAAGGCCAGCAGCATCAACAACATAAGCCTCTGAAGCAATTTAAGAAGTTGGTGAAGAAATGTCTTCCGTTTAAAGTCAGAATAATAAAAAAATCTGATATAGATAACGGAGATAATTTGTTTTATCAGAACATCCGCAGTCAGTTGCCATATGGATATGGCGATGAATACTTTCCCCAACCTCCTGATAAACAGGAGTTAGCTGTGATTAGTTTGAATACATCAAATATTTCAGAAAATGGAGCAGGTTTTCCACAAGTTCTACATTTTCTGTATCCCAGATATAATATCCAACAACCTCGTTCTAGAGCACGAGTACCACTACCAAGGAAGACGTACAGATTTGCAAGACCACCTAAAAGGCATTTGGTAAGGCCCATTAAACTAGCGCCAAGGAGACCATGGCCCAAAGTCAATCCATGGCGAGTGGCTCCGCCTGGAAGACCCGTTTTGGAGTATCCCTTGAAAGAACCAACCCCCGATGCAGTCGGAGGAAGCCCTCCACCTAGCCCCTTGCTTAAGTTGCAAAAAGACCCAAGAATACCGGTAGGAGAAGCGTATGTTGTTGATCGACCAACCGAACAGGCTCAAGTCAAAGTAACACCAAATTATATTTATGTTGATTCAACAACCCCAACTCAAATCCAATACTATCAAGAACAATGGAAAGATGAGAATGCCAATTCAAACTTGAACATCAACAGACCTATCACGGGTTACGATAGCAAATACAGCGACCCGGATTATTATCAATATGGGACTTATAATCAAGACCAACTTCGTCAAGAAAACCAGCAGCAAAAATATGTTCCAGAAAACGGCTTTAATGGTTTTAGCTCCGCTGATCAAGAAGCCCAATATAATACCAAATACGACACCATTAGCCAGCCTAGCTATTCTTACCAAAGTTTAGCAACTACTACTGAAAAGGTAGTCATGGTGACTCCATCAACTTCATGGGTGCCGATCCCACAACTCAGTCATGCTTCTGCCAACAATGTAAATGACCCAGACCGTATCAGCAAATTTAGAAACACTTCTAGCTTGGAAAACAAGCAAATTAATTTTGTTAGTGGTGGGTTTAAAAATCTTACTAGCAGCTCTTATAAATTTGGGGATAAAATTGTTGTTCCGCGAAACTGCAGTTTGCAGAAGACTTCAAACAACGGAGCGCTAAATAATTGTTTTGATCAGGCTAAGACAAGGCAACAGGTTAAAGAGAATACCTACAAACGGGTTGTAAATTCCAGGGCTGGCTCCAAATATTATAACAAACAAAAAGGTATTAGTTTAAAAGCTGATTCAATCAAACGAAGCTCTCAAAGCAATTCTTCGTATAACAAACATCAAGATGTAATACCAAATCCCATCAATAGTGAAAAGTTTTATGTAGATGAGGTGCCTGTAGGACCAAAACCGAATGTTACTTACCACAGCAAAAGTTTACCTTACAAAAATAGTAGTAAAATTAAAGCTCGCGGTTTTAAGCATCCAACCAAGACCGAGGAAGAAATAGTTACAGCTCAGTATCCACAAGACAACTTCAATGAAATATACTCCAAAGTTGCTTCAAATGGTTCAAATTATGTCCGAGCAAGACGTTCTCATTTCATGGGATTAAGTGCTGTGGTTTCTGGGTCAATGTTAGTAAGGGAAAATTGACATTTTAAATTGTTTTGGGGTTGGTGATGAGAAATTGGCAGAGGATAGGGTGGGATGGTCGAATTTTTCTAAAAAATTAATTTTGTTAGTATTATTTATACTCTATTCGTGAAACAAAGAAACCTAGTCTCTGTTTATTGTATATTTAAGTTTATAGCAATTAATTTAGACAATGTTTTGTATGTATATATTGTTGTAAAACAGTAGTTTGATATTACATTACTGAAACATGAGTGTTTTGTATATTAAATATAATGTGTTTTCTAATAAAGTAGTCGAAATGTAAGAAGACCAGAGTCTTTTCTAGCTAAACTGTAAATACCCTCTGCAACTTGGCAGGTATGGTTTTCATTTTAATCCTACTCTGATCTTCTTTCATTGCGACTAATTTATTAACTTCCTTACCATAGTGAACTTAACAGTCTAACATACCACACCATGGTTTTGATATCTTGGCGAAGGCCATTAAAATCACTTTTGGCCAACCCATTATCTAGAATTTTCAATACATGAGTTTCCACTTATCTACTTTGCCCATTCCCCAGTACCAGCTCTCCGTAGTAGTAAAAACAGGTCAAAATCTTTGGCTATTCTCATGAAGGTAAATCCAATTTGAATGTACAAGACATTCATCATCATCATCATCAATCAGCCCTTCTAAATCCATTGCTGGATATAGGCCTCCCCTGAAATTTTCCACCTCTCTCTGTTTTCCCCAGCCTGTAGCCAGTTTGTGGAGGTTCTCTTTATGTCATCCGTCTAGCGTGTTGGTGGTCTGCCTCTGCTGCGTTTATCTGTTCTGGGTCTCCATTCTAGATGTTTACATGTCCATCTAGCTTCCCTTAGTCTGGCTATATGACCTGTCCAGCTCTACTTCATTTTAGCGATATTATTTACATCTGTTACACCTATCTTACCTCTCATTTCTTCATTTCCGATCCTGTCTCGTAGTGCGACTTCTAGCATGGACCTTTCCATACATCTTTGGGCCACTCTTAGTTTATAAGCTGATTTCTTCTTAAGCGTTAACGTTTCTGTTCCATAAGTCATGACTGGGAGCACGCACAAGACATTATCTTTGTAAAACTTTATGATGTATAGTTATCGAATATTGGCATTTAAAACTTCTAGCCCTCCAGAGTCTACAACTATTTGTTAAACCATATTTCTAAACCTACAAAAGCGAATTAAATCTTCTAATCGCTTCCGATTTTTTTTGAGAAGTGTACGAACAAATTATCTACACTTTACATTTTCCTTAATGTTTTCTATGTCCTGAAATCGATTCCCTGTATATCAGGTGAATAGGGTGGGTGATTGATATTAACACCGCGGTGTTTAATGTAATTAGTGCAGAATGTTCAGGTGCATTGTCATGCAGCAAGCAACTACTTGGCCCTTGATGATGATCATCCAACGCGCTGCATACTCTGACATTATTTAGTCTTAGGATCGTACTAATAGTTCATGACCAATAATCAGTGCCAATGCAGTCTAGAAAATTTCCTTCGTCGCGGGAACTCTGAACGAAGTCTGCATGCGATGCAACCATTATCTGTTTTTGCTCAGCCGAATATTTATCTATTCCAAATCTTTAAATAAAATTTGACGGGTCACCTCCTTATTGGTGTCAACTCATCTGCCATCATTTAGGGGTTCATTCGTCGATGTTTATCACAATTTAAAGAACTCTTGCGACCGAATCTGTATTTCAAGAGATCCATGGATGCCCAATTCTAGCCTCACCTTGAACATTCCCACGCCTATATTTGAAAGGGCTAAATCGATCAAACACACTAATACAACATAAAGAGCTGTCATTGTATACACTTTTCAAACATTTGATAAGTTTTAGTTGCAGTTTTTCGCGATCTACAGCGGAATATAACATTTACTCGTTGCTCCATGACTAGTTACAGCAACACGTGGACGCGTCCTGCAGAGATATTGAAAGCTGTATGATCTACGCTTGATCACCCTGTATTGATAGAACTGCGAGCTATTGTATACTATTTTACCTTGTACCTTTACTTTTATTTCACCTTTGCGGGAAATTCGGGAAATTTGAATTACATTAGGAGTTTCATGAGCAACGTGATACAAGTAAATTCGGTTTTTACTATATAAACATAGTTATATGGCCAGACCTTCAATTAATTGGGTATTGAAATTTAATTGTTTCCTGTATCAGATTTTTTAGTGGAATCAAATACTTTTGATAGTACAGTTGAATACAGTTTTTCATTGAGCAGTAGAAATGTTGTAATAAGAAAACCAGAAATACATGATGTTAAATTTTAAATCAATGTCCTTAGTAGAAAAAAATTAATTTATATTCATTAAATTCAAGGAAATTACACTCACTGTTGCAGAAGCTAATTTTATGTAAACAACGCAATAAATAATAATCGTTCAAACATACATGAATAATCATATTGGAATGAGAAAATCAGCAACAAGCGCACTACACGGAATTATATGGGTAAGGACCTAACAAAGGACACAAAAAGTCATATTTACAGCAATATTGTGGAAAATAATACAACATACAGGCGAGGAATGTGGCCAATATCAACAAAAATATTGGATAAAATAGGAACGGTAGAATTCCATTTTCTAAGAAGATATCTACAAGTTACCAGAGAAAACAAATAATAGCGAACCGGCACTGAAAAGGAGGCTGCCAATTACGAGAAATTTAGAAAATTCTACCTAGAGATGG
Organism: Limonius californicus; assembly: GCA_014611495.1. NCBI lineage: Eukaryota > Metazoa > Arthropoda > Insecta > Coleoptera > Elateridae > Limonius > Limonius californicus. The sequence continues at coordinate 8,160 of JABXWE010018402.1, read as the reverse complement.
TATCGACGTGAGGATGTCGGAGGAGAGATGGCTGAAACCCATACTTACATACAAGATGAGGGAGAATCACCTCTGATATGGAAGACATATCAAGAAGAAGAAGAAGAAGAGGAAGAGGAAGAGGAAGAAAAATAGGAAGAGTAATAGGAAGAGGAAGAGGAAGTGGAAGAGGAAAGGAAAGGGGGAGAGGAAGAGGAAGAGGAAGAGGAAGAGGAAGAGGAAGAGGAAGAGAAAGGGTGAGAGGAAGAGTAAGAGGAAGAGGAAGAGGAAGAGGAAGAGGAAGAGGAAGAGGAAGAGGAAGAGGAAGAGGAAGAGGAAGAGGAAGAGGAAGAGGAACAGTAGAAAGGGTTAGACAGAGGGGAAGAGTAGACAGAGGAGGAAGAGGAAGAAGATGAGGATGAGGATTAGGAGGAAGGAGGGAAGGAGGAAGATGAGGAAGATGAGGAAGAGTAGGAAGTTGAGGAAGTGGAGGAAGAGGAGGAAGAAGAAGAAGAAAAGGAAGAAGAGGAAGAAGAAAAGAAGAAGGAATATGTTACAGTAACTCATATTTAATTTCATGGTAAAACCATTTTTGACAGCTAACGACGACAATCTCATAGAGGAAAAAGTCGAAGAAGAAGAAGAAAAAGAAAATACGTCATAGTAACTCACATTTAACTTCATGGTGCAACTATTTTTAAAAGCTGAAGACGACAAACTCATAGAGGAAAAAGTCGAAGAAGAAGAAAAAATACGTCACAGCAACTCATATTTAATTTCATGGTCAAACCATTTCTGAAACTGGAAACAACAAATTCATAGAGGAAAAAGTCGAAGAAGAAGAAGAAAAAGAAAATACGTTATAGTAACTCATATTTAACTTCATGGTGCAACTATTTTTAAAAGCTGAAGATGACAGACTCATAGAGGAAAAAAGTCGAAGAAGAAGAAAAAATACGTCACAGCAACTCATAGTTAATGTCATGGTAAAACCATTTCTGGAACTGGAAACGACAAACTCATAGAGGCAATTGTCGAAGAAGAAGATGAAGAAGAAGAAAATATGTCTCAACAACTCATATTTAATTTCATGGTAAAATCATTTCTGATAGCTGAAGATGACAAACTTCTACTGGAAAAAGTCAAAGAAGAAGAAAAAAATACGTCACAGCAACTCATATTTAATTTCATGGTAAAATCATGTCTGGAAGCTGATGATGACAACTTCTACTGGTAAAAGTCGAAGAAGAAGAAAAAATACGTCACAGCAACTCATATTTAATTTCATGGTAAAACCATTTCTGGAACTGTAAACGACAAACTCATAGAGGCAATTGCCGAAGAAGAAGAAGAAAATACGTCTCAGCAACTCATATTTAATTTCATGGTCAAACCATTTCTGAAACTGGAAATGACAAATTCATAGAGGAAAAAGTCGAAGAAGAAGAAGAAAAAGAAAATACGTCATAGTAACTCACATTTAACTTCATGGTGCAACTATTTTTAAAAGCTGAAGACGACAAACTCATAGAGGAAAAAAGTCGAAGAAGAAGAAAAAATACGTCACAGCAACTCATACTTAATGTCATGGTAAAACCATTTCTGGAACTGGAAACGACAAACTCATAGAGGCAATTGTCGAAGAAGAAGAAAATACGTCTCAGCAACTCATATTTAATTTCATGGTAAAATCATTTCTGAAAGCTGAAGATGACAAACTTCTACTGGAAAAAGTCAAAGAAGAAAAAAAAATACGCCACAGCAACTCATATTTAATTTCATGATAAACCATTTCTGGAACTGTAAACGACAAACTCGTAGAGGCAATTGTCGAAGAAGAAGAAGAAAATACGTCTCAGCAACTCATATTTAATTTCATGGTAAAATCATTTCTGAAAGCTGAAGATGACAAACTTCTACTGGAAAAAGTCAAAGAAGAAGAAAAAAATACGCCACAGCAACTCATATTTAATTTCATGATAAACCATTTCTGGAACTGTAAACGACAAACTCGTAGAGGCAATTGTCGAAGAAGAAGAAGAAAATACGTCTCAGCAACTCATATTTAATTTCATGGTAAAATCATTTCTGAAAGCTGAAGATGACAAACTTCTACTGGAAAAAGTCAAAGAAGAAGAAAAAAATACGCCACAGCAACTCATATTTAATTTCATGATAAAACCATTTCTGGAACTGTAAACGACAAACTCATAGAGGCAATTGTCGAAGAAGAAGAAGAAAATGCGTCTCAGTAACTCATATTTAATGTCATGGTAAAACCATTTCTGGAACTGGAAACGACAAACTCATAGAAGCAATAGTCGAAGAAGAAGAAGAAGAAGAAGAAGAAGAAGAAGAAAATACGTCTGAGTAACACATATTTAATTTTATGGTGCAACCATTTCTGAAAGCTGAAGATGACAAACTTATACTGGAAAAAGTCAAAGAAGAAGAAAAAAATACGTCACAGACACTCACATTTAATTTCATGGTAAAATCATTTCTGGAAGCTGAAGTCGAAGAAGAAAATAAGTCACAGTAACTCATATCTAATTTCATAGTAAAACCTTCTGACTTGGTCACTCAAACTTATATTTTGTTGATTTCAATCATTCATATATGATCACGAATTTTCATTGAGTTTTCTACTGCTAGTAACTCATAGTCACGTATATGCGCTTTACACGAGTTTTACTACGTGTAAGCAATTATTCAGCACTGTAATCTATTACATTCAACATACTAACTTAAGAAAACTAATTCCGCAACTAATGGGAACTTTTACACCATAACTGTACATTAAAACATTTCTAATTAAACATGTTTAGCACCGCTAATGTTCAGGCCAAAGAACGTGATTCAACAAATTCCATTTAAATAATTTACAATTTCTCAGCTAATGATTAGATCTTTTGGCATAATTGCTAATTCCATTCTTCACGGTTGTCGCTTAGGAAGAAAGCACGAAATAGATGGATTTATTTATTCCAGTCTTGTTTATTTCGAATTTTAATTTCTCATATATGTGAAATTATTTAATTTAGTTGAAATAATGAATAGTTACAAGGTTTCCTATAATTAACATTTTTAAATATTATTGCGATAAATATTATTAATTAACGGGTAAATTTGGTTAAAAGCAAACAATAATAGAAATTACCGTATATACTCAAATTATTTAAATAGTAATGAGAGAAACCGCATTTGTTTTATTAAATTACTGCAGTACAGATGGTTTCGATCCTCTTCAAACACGCAGTACAATAAAACCATCTACGTTCTCCTGCAAAAAAATTACTTTCGCTAACTTCCGAGTTACTACCAGGTACATATAAGATTATCTGGCGATTTCATCCTGTAGAATATTTTATTTATTACGTATAATTAAGCAGTATTCGGATAATTAACATACACTAGTTTAATTATAAATACTTGCTTAAATATTGATGTGTGTCTTAATAGTTTTAATTGGGTATTAATTAAAACCCTTTCTAGTCTGTCATGCTGTCCTTACAGTTGAAGAAGAGAAGGTCTAAAACAATCAGAGCAAAGCATGTAACGAGAAGCTAAGCACACATTTGCAAAATAATAAAAATAATGATTTGTTTTGATTAGTTTAGTTGCGGTGAGCTAAATTTTCTATTTTAAATGAATAATCAAATAAGTTGACCAAACAAATATTTTCTACTACTACGGCTTAATACCAATGCTCTAGAAAAAGTTGAAATCCGGTTGTAGATGCGTTCAGAGAAGCAAAATATGCACAAAAAGGAAAAGTTCTGCCAGTTTGTACAGAAAATAAACCAAAATTGGTATAATTTAAATGTGAATCTTAGTAGTTTCTGCGAATTTGAAAACCTATTTTGAAGCATTTGGTCTGGCAAGTCACATGGCCATTTTATAGGTAGAAGGTTCCGTCTTCTATTTCTACTGTTACTAGTTTCTTAAATAAATGGTAGTTCTTATATAGGATAAAATCTTAGAACAAGCTACTAAAAATGTGAGTGAAGACGTTGTATGATCAAGATATCAAAAAAAAACACAAGGTAATGCGCGTTGTATTAATTATAGGTGCAGATTGTACCAAATAAATATATTATAGCTGTTCAGGATATCAAAATACCTTAGCAGAAGCTATTTTATTTTTAAAGTTACAATTTTACCAATTAAACACTTTAGAGGAAAGACCTCGGTGGGTCATACTTTTTTCCTGTTTCTCAGGACAGCAAAAAACCTCAGAACAAGTTGTTACATAAGTTATAAAAATTCATATTTTATAGAATAAAGAGAAAAGGTTAGAAGGTTTAAGGGTATCGCGAAGCCCTAGACGAAGCTAGTTTTATAAGTTATAGGTTCAGATTGTCCCGCATAAACATATACAGGATATCAGGATACCAGACAATCCCAGAACGCACTATTATGTAAGTTAAAAGTTTAAATTACATTAGATAATAACGTTACAGGTTTTCAGAGTACCAAATACCATAAACGAAGCTGTTCTAAAGCTAAAAGTTTTGGTCAATATATACGCTATAGGAGGCTCAGGATACTAAACCCCTACAATAAACTGTTATATCTGTTAAAAGTTTAGTTTTTATCCAGTATCAAAAAAATTCTATACGAAACTATTACACTAGTTAGAAGGTGAAACTGTATAGAATAAGTATTCTATAGGATCTCAGGGTACCGAAAGTTATTGTATGTATAAGTCAAGAGTGTAGGTTTTATAAAATAATAGGTTTCAAAGGTATCAGAAAACTCCAGAAGAACCTGGTATATAGCTTAAAAGTTCAGATTTATCTAATTAACACATTATAGAATATCGAGATGGCGAGAATCTTGAAAAAAGCTAGGTATGAGGTCAGTTTGTATAGGACAAGCATGTTACGGGGTCTCAGGATACCTACCTCTTACAAGGGGCTATTTTGTGTAACTTAAGTCCAGATTTTACCGAAAAACACGGTATAAGTTGTAAGGTTACCAGAAAGTCCTAGAGGAAGCTTATATAACTAAATTTATATTTTATTAATCTAACCTAAACAGAATGGATAGAGTATCGAACGAGGAGATACGGAGAAGAATGGGAAGGGAAAAAGATGCTATCACATTTATAGAAGAAAAACGGTTGGTATTATACGGACACGTTAGAAGGGCGGAAGAACATAGATGGATATAAAGGACGACAGAGTGGAGTCCTATGGGAAGACGAAAAAGAGGAAGGTCAAGGAGATCATGGCGCAACAAAGTAGACGAAGCAATGGAAAATCGAGGGCTTCAAGAGGGGGAATGGAACAACAGAGAAGAGTGGAGAGGAAGGTTAAGAGAAGGAAGACAGTGACAACTTTACAAATCCTTTATATACATATATACATATATATTATCTAATAAACATGTTATAGGATCTTATGTCAGCAGGAGAGACCTGTCGCATCTGTTACAAGTTTCATCTAAAAAATATGTAAAATATGATCTACGGATACCAAAAATCCATATAAAAAGCTGTTACAGGAGGTACATGGTGAGCTTGTTTGGAATAAACATGTTATTTCGTCTCAGGATACCTAATAATCCATGTAGCGTCTATTGTATGAGTTAAGAGTTCAGATTTTATTGAATAAACACGGTTTAGGGTGTTAGTATATCGAAACCCCCAGAAACACCTAATGTACAGTGGCAAATAAATATGTTACAGCGTTCAAGAAACCAAAAAACTCTAGAATCATTCAGTATGTAAGTTAAAAGTTCAGATTTTATTGAATAAATACGTTTGACGGTGTCAGGATATTAAAATCTCTAGAAGAAGTTAATGTACAATCGTGAATAAACATGTTATGGAGTTCAAGAGACCAAAAAACTCTAGAATAATTTAGTACGTAAGATAAGAGTTAAGACTTTCTCAATAAACATGTTTTAGGGTGTAAAGATATTAAAACCCCTAGAAGAACCTAATGTACAATCCCGAACAAACATATTATAAAGTTCAAAAAGCCAAGACTCTAAAATAATTTAGTATGTAAGATAAAAGTTCACAGCTTATGGAATAAACACCTTTTAGGGTGTCAGGATATTAAAACTTCTAGAAAAAGCTAATGTATAATCGCGGATAAACATATAGAGTTCAAGAGACCAACAAACTCTAGAATAATTTAGTATGTAAGATAAGAGTTAAGATTTTCCTGAATAAACACGTTTTACGGTGTAAGGATATTAAAACCCCTACAAGAAGTCGATGTACAATCGCGGATAAACATGTTATAGATTTCAAAAGATCTAACAACTCTAGAATAATTTAGTATGTAAGATAAGAGGTTAAGATTGTCCTGAATAAACACGTTTTAGAGTGTAAGGATATTAAAACCCCTAGAAGAAACGAATGTACAATCCCGGATAAACATGTTATAGAGTTCAAGAGACTAAAAAACTCTAGAATAATTTAGTATGTAAGATAAGAGTTAAGATTTTCCTGAATAAACACGTTTTAGGGTACAAGGATACCAAAACCGCTAGAAGAAACTAATGTACAATCGCGGATAAACATGTTATAGAGTTCAAGAGACCAAAAAACTCCAGAGTATTTAGTATGTACGATAAGAGTTAAGATTTTTCTGAATAAACACGTTCTAGGGTGTAAGGATATTAAATCTCCTAGAAGAAGCAAATATACAATCGCGAATAACCATGTTACAGAGTTCAAGAGACCAAAGAACTCTAGAATAATTGAGTATGTAAGTCAAGAGTTCAGATTTTATTGAATAAACGCGTTTTAGGGCGTGAAGATATCAAAACCCCTAGAAGAAGCTAATGTACAATAGTGGATAAACATGTTATAGATTTCAAAAGAGCAAACAACTCTAGAATCATTTAGTATGTAAGATAAGAGTTAAGATTTTCCCGAATAAACACGCTTTAGTGTGTAAGAATATTAAAACTCCCAGAAGAAGCAAATGTACAATCGCGGATAACCATGTTATGGAGTTCAAGAGACCAAAAAACTCCAGAGTATTTAGTATGTACGATAAGAGTTAAGATTTTTCTGAATAAACACGTTCTAGGGTGTAAGGATATTAAATCTCCTAGAAGAAGCAAATATACAATCGCGAATAACCATGTTACAGAGTTCAAGAGACCAAAGAACTCTAGAATAATTGAGTATGTAAGTCAAGAGTTCAGATTTTATTGAATAAACGCGTTTTAGGGCGTGAAGATATCAAAACCCCTAGAAGAAGCTAATGTACAATAGTGGATAAACATGTTATAGATTTCAAAAGAGCAAACAACTCTAGAATCATTTAGTATGTAAGATAAGAGTTAAGATTTTCCCGAATAAACACGCTTTAGTGTGTAAGAATATTAAAACTCCCAGAAGAAGCAAATGTACAATCGCGGATAACCATGTTATGGAGTTCAAGAGACCAAAGAAGAGTTAAGATTTTCCTGAATAAACACGTTCTAGAGTGTAAGTATACTAACACCCGTACAAAAGGCTAATGTACAATCGCGGATAAGCATGTTATAGATTTCAGAAAACCAAACAACTCTAGAATAATTGAGTATGTAAGTTAAGAGTTCAGATTTTCCTGAATAAACGCGTTTTAGGGGGTAAGGATATTAAAACCTCTAGAAGAAGCTAATCTACAATCGCGGATAAACATAGAGTTCAGGAGGCCAAAGAACTTCAGAATACTTGAATATGTAAGTCAAGAGTTCAGATTTTATTGAATAACCGCGTTTTAGGGCGTGGAGATATCGAAACCCAAGGAAAAGCTAATGTACTATCGCGAATAAGCATGTTATAGAGTTTAAGAGACAAAAAACTCTAGAATAATTTAGTGTTTAAGTTAAGAATTAAGATTTTATTGAATATAGTCGTTTTAGGGTGTAAGGATATCAAAACCCCTAGAAGAAGCTAATGTACAGTAGCGGATAAATATGTTAGAGGGTTCAGGAGACCAAGCAACTCTAAAATAATTTAGTATGTAAGATAAAAGTTAAGATTTACCTAAATAAACACGTTTTATGAGGTAAGGGTATACCCTTAGAAGAAGCTAATGTACAATCGCGTATAAACATGTTATAAAGTTCAGAAATCCAAGAAGCTCTACAGGAATTTGGTGTGTAAGATAAGAGTTCACATTTTATTGAATAAACACGTTTTAGGATGTCAGGATATCGAAACTCTCA
>JABXWE010018401.1:0-26666 GCA_014611495.1 Limonius californicus | reverse complement strand
TCATAATCATTCCTAGTTCGTCAGTACTATGGCAATCATAATCATCTCCAGTATTAACCGTACTCATCTCCAATTCTTCAAAATTAGCTCAATCAAAATCATTCCCTGTTGGCCAGAATTCTTTGAATTATAATCATTCGCGGTTCCTCACAATTATGTCAATCATTCCTAGTCCGTCAGAATTATGCCAATTATAATCATCCCCAATTTAGTAAGACTATGCCGATCATAATCATTCCCAATTGGTCAGCATTTTATCAGTTATAATCATTCCTAGTTCGTCAGAATTATGTCACTCATAATCATTCCTAGTTCGTCAGTACTATGGCAATCATAATCATCTCCAGTATTAACCGTACTCATCTCCAATTCTTCAAAATTAGCTCAATCAAAATCATTCCCTGTTGGCCAGAATTCTTTGAATTATAATCATTCGCGGTTCCTCACAATTATGTCAATCATTCCTAGTCCGTCAGAATTATGCCAATTATAATCATCCCCAATTTAGTAAGACTATGCCGATCATAATCATTCCCAATTGGTCAGCATTTTATCAGTTATAATCATTCCTAGTTCGTCAGAATTATGTCACTCATAATCATTCCTAGTTCGTCAGTACTATGGCAATCATAATCATCTCCAGTATTAACCGTACTCATCTCCAATTCTTCAAAATTAGCTCAATCAAAATCATTCCCTGTTGGCCAGAATTCTTTGAATTATAATCATTCGCGGTTCCTCACAATTATGTCAATCATTCCTAGTCCGTCAGAATTATGCCAATTATAATCATCCCCAATTTAGTAAGACTATGCCGATCATAATCATTCCCAATTGGTCAGCATTTTATCAGTTATAATCATTCCTAGTTCGTCAGAATTATGTCACTCATAATCATTCCTAGTTCGTCAGTATTATGACAATCATAATCATCTCCAATTCAACACGACTATGTCAACCGTACTCATCTACAATTCTTCAGAATTACCCCAATCAGAATCATTCCCTATTGGCCAGAATTCTTTGAATTATAATCATTCGTGGTTCGTCACAATTATGTCAATCATAATCATTCCTAGTTCGTCAGAATTATGCCAATCATAATCATTCCCAATTGGTCAGAATTATATCAATTGTAATCATTCCTAGTTGGTCAGATTTATGTCAATCATAATCATCTCCAATTCTTCAAAATTATGTCAATCATAATCAGTCTCAATTGGTCATAATTCTATCAATTATAATCATTCCTAGTTCGTCAGAATTATCTCAATCATAATCATTCCTATATCGTCAGTACTATGGCAATCATAATCATCGCCAATATTAACCGTACTCATCTCCAATTCTTCAGAATTACCTCAATCAAAATCATTCCCTGTTGGCCAGAGTTCTTTGAATTATAATCATTCGTGGTCGTCACAATTATGTCAACCATAATCATCCCTAGTTCGTCAGAATTATGCCAATCATAATCATTCCCAATTGGTCAGAATTATATCAAATTGTAATCATTCCTAGTCCGCCAGAATTATGTCAATCATAATGATTTCTAGTTCTTCAGAATTATGTCAAACGTAATCATCCCCAATTCATCACGACTATGTCAACCATACTCATCTCCAATTTTTCAGAATTATTTCAGTCATAATCATTCCCAATTGGTCAGAATTCTATCAATTATAATCATTCCTAGTTCGTCAGAATTATGTCAATCATAATCATTCCTACTTCGTCAGTATTATGGCAATCATAATCATCTCCAATTCAACACGACTGTCAACCGTATTCATCTCAATTCTTCAGAATTACCTCAATCAAAATCATTCCCTATTGGACAGAATTCTTTGAATTACAATCATTCGTGGTTCGTCACAATTATGTCAATCATAATCATTCCTAGTTCGTCAGAATTATGCCAATCATAATCATTCCCAATTGGTCAGAATTATATCAATTATAATAATTTCTAGTAGGTCAGAATTATGTCAATCATAATCATCTCCAATTCTCCAAAATTATGTCAATCATAATCATTCTCAATTGCTCATAATTCTATCAATTATAATCATTCCTAGTTCGTCAGAATTATGTCAATCATAATCATTCCTAGTTCGTCAGTTTTATGGCAATCATAATCATCTCCAATTCAACACGACTATATCAACCGTACTCATCTCCAATTCTTCAGAATTACCTCAATCAAAGTCATTCTCTATTGGCCAGAATTCTTTGAATTATAATCATTCGTGGTTCTTCACAATTGTGTCAATCATAATCATTCCTAGTTTGTCAGAATTTTGCCAATCAATGATTTTTAGTTCGTCAGAATTATGTCGAACATAATCATCCCCAATTCGTCACAACTATGTCAACCATACTCATCTCCAATTCTTCAGAATTATTTCAGTCATAATCATTCCCAATTGGTCAGAATTCTATCAATTATAATCATTCCTAGTTCGTCAGAATTATGTCAATCATAATCATTCCTACTTCGTCAGTATTATGGCAATCATAATCATCTCCAATTCAACACGACTGTCAACCGTATTCATCTCAATTCTTCAGAATTACCTCAATCAAAATCATTCCCTATTGGACAGAATTCTTTGAATTACAATCATTCGTGGTTCGTCACAATTATGTCAATCATAATCATTCCTAGTTCGTCAGAATTATGCCAATCATAATCATTCCCAATTGGTCAGAATTATATCAATTATAATAATTTCTAGTAGGTCAGAATTATGTCAATCATAATCATCTCCAATTCTCCAAAATTATGTCAATCATAATCATTCTCAATTGCTCATAATTCTATCAATTATAATCATTCCTAGTTCGTCAGAATTATGTCAATCATAATCATTCCTAGTTCGTCAGTTTTATGGCAATCATAATCATCTCCAATTCAACACGACTATATCAACCGTACTCATCTCCAATTCTTCAGAATTACCTCAATCAAAGTCATTCTCTATTGGCCAGAATTCTTTGAATTATAATCATTCGTGGTTCTTCACAATTGTGTCAATCATAATCATTCCTAGTTTGTCAGAATTTTGCCAATCATAATGATTTTTAGTTCGTCAGAATTATGTCGAACATAATCATCCCCAATTCGTCACAACTATGTCAACCATACTCATCTCCAATTCTTCAGAATTATTTCAGTCGTAATCATTCCCAATTGGTCAGAATTCTATCAATTATAATCATTCCTAGTCCTTCAATTCTGTCAATCATAATCACTCCTAGTTCGTCGTAATTGTGGAAATCATAATCATTCCAATTTCACCACGACTATGTCAACCATACTCATCTCCAAGTTTTCAGAATTATGTCAATCATAATTATACCCAATTGTTCAGAATTCTAGCAATTATAATCATTCCTAGTTTGTCAGAATTATGTCAATCATAATCATTCCTGGTTCGTCAGAATTATGTCAATCATAATGACTTCTAGTTCGTCAGAATTATTTCAAACATAATCATCCCCAATTCATCACGACTATGTCAACCATATACATCTCCAATCTTCAGAATTATTTCAGTCATAATCATTCCCAATTGGTCAGAATTCTATCAAGTATAACCATACCTAGTCCTTCAGAATTATGTCAGTCATAATTATTCCCAACTGGTCAGAATTCTAGCAATTATAATCATTCCTAGTTGGTCAGAATTATGTTAATCATAATCATTCCTGGTTCGTCAGCATTATGGCAATCATCATCCTCAAATTCAGTACGAATATGTCAGTCATAATTATCTCCAATCCGTCATTACTATGCCAATTATAATCACTCCCAATTCGTGCCCCACTGGTAGTTAAAATATAATTGTCATAAATAGGTATTCAAATGTTCGCATTTTAGGCGGTTAGTAAGGCAATTTAAGAAATAAAATACCTGGTAAGTGGTTTTTATATCGTTTGTAAACCTACCAGAGGGCGAGCATGGCTCAGTGGTAGTGAGCCAAGGTTTGGATGTAATAGTCCAAACGCTTGCCGGTTCGAATCTCCCCAGGGCCGGTAATTTTTCTAATTCCCTGGGAGATCGGTACTGGGTCCCAGTCTCCATTTGCCGTTGGGGATCAAATTAATGGCACTCCTCCAATTACGGTCGCATTAGAGGAGTAACAAGACCCTAAACAAAAACATTCACACACAACACGCCTAGGCACTGCGCAAGCGCTACAAACGAGGATCTTGATGAAGAAAGAAAGAAGTAAACCTACCACACTGGTAGTTTAAGCATAATGTTATTACATATGGTATAAAAATGTTCGCCTTTTAGGTGGTTTGCAAAGCATTTTAAGGAATAAAATACCCATTGTGGTAGTTTTAAAATAATTTACTGAATATGATGTGACAAATAAAATGTTCAAGGTATTACATCTCACTTGTGTCCAACTAATTTAGACATGCGCAAATGTTTAATATTTGTGTTGATTAATGGTGACTTGCAGATGTGCCATTTTGGATCCTACCGGCCGCGTGAAACAAAGTGCCGGGGCCCCATATATTATTTATGGTCGCCTAGATTTTTTGTGTTGTGTTAAGAGTGTCCATGTGGGCATTAATCCCTACCGACATGTAAATTACGGTAGTTTTGGATTTTGAAAAGGCACATGTGGGGAGACTTGTTCTCCGACCGTTGTTTGTGAGACATCGTTTTTACTTTGTCAAATAAAGTTACTATCAAGATATGTAGTGTTTTACTTATACCATAAACTACAATCCCAAGTACCGACAGGAAAGATCGGTACACAAGACACTGCAGTTAATAGCTTTATAATGAATGTTCTAAATTTAATTTTACCAACTTTCAACATTTCAAGAATTTTGGGTAACGAAAAAGTTGAGATATACCGAAGGGATATAGAGTTAATATATAAATGTAGATAGATGACGTTCCTGTGTTAACTAGTTTAAGTTTACTATTACGTAATAATCCAGTGATTCAAGTGCATTAATTGCAAAAAATAGGAAGGTGTTATGGGTGATATAATACCAAATGTCATAATTACTGGCAATCCTAACACTGCCTCTTAGACAGATGCTAAGAAATACCATCATCGGACGTGGCTTGCTATAACCGTAAGCAGCTTTATTATTCGTGGGTTTAATGTTAGTGCTACTGTTGATATAACACCAAATAAAAACGTCCGCAAATATTATTTAAAGCCAGCATTCCAGTCAACATTTTCTAAATTTATACTTCAGGCGGAGAAGATACCATCAACCATCTTAAATTTCAACATCATCCTTTATTAACCTCCGCTCCATAATTATACATATCATGTGCCCTGAAAGAAGAAAGAATTTCTAGATTGAATAACACTCAGCAGAACATGATAATCAATCATAATACACAAACAGTTTACCCTATTTTTGACTTTCCACAAGATCGTGCAAGAAAGTTAAGATGATTTATCGAATGAATACAACGAAGAGCATTTTGAGGTTCGAACCTCCCAGTTACCCAATTAAAGAGAAGTCAGTGTGTTCTAGAAATTCTAGTTTCATTAAATTTCTAACATGTGCACTATATCACGAACATAAAGCGAAGTAACAGTTCTTGAGCCGCAGGTGATAAAAGAGCACCAGCATGGTCAGAGGTCGGGCAGGTCAATAGACCTCCGTGGCTGCAGGCGCGTGCTTCTTGCGCGTCTTTAACACTTTGATGGCTTCGCTCAATTCAATAATTATCTCTCAATCTGCACACTTAAAGACTGTAATTTAGTTAGAGCTACAATAATAACGTACCTGTATCCCAACTGTAACTCGGAGCCGTAAAAGCGAAGAATGACATGTAATTTAAAAATTTTACGATTATTGACCGTTACGTTCGATTATCACAGTTTAAACGCGTTTAGTACCTTTGCGAAAACTTTCACATTGTTTTTTCCCAGCCTCGAAATGTCGCTCAGTGGCGCTTGCCTCAAGGTGTTTTTTTGGCCTTCAAATGGGGCGTTAGCACGTCATATTGTTTCATTAATAACCAAAACGTAATTTGAACTAAATGGCTTTGAGCAATAAACCATATTTTATGCAAGAATTCAGGTTAACTTTAAATAAACTATGGGAAACAGTTTGTGCAACCGATATCATGTTGTTCCACCAACTTCACTAAATAATTACTTGTTAGGACAATGTATTTCGCAAATAAAAAAGAGATTGTTACATTTGTATCACTAAATGCTATGGTTATTTTTTTTTCTAATGCTCATTACATTCCTAAACTATTATGTAGAGCAGTTCCGGAAATGTCTTTTCTTGTGAATAGCCTTGAAAATAATTAAATTAAAATTACATGTTCAGACATTAAACGTCTAGCTTAATTTTTGTAACAGTTTCCGCCTGGATATGTTACATCATAACGAGCGATCAAAAAGTTTGCAAATTAGAATTGGCTGTGAGTACTACACGGCATGTCGTAGCTGTTATGTTACGTACCGGCTGTATCTTGTGTTTATTTCTTCGAATGTAAACACAAGTAAAGTAAACCTCAAAGTGTATTTCGTTGCAAAAAACGCATTTTAAAAGTAAACAAACAACAAACAAATTACAACAACCAGATGAAGCAGATTTTGACAGGTGAATAAATTATTTTAATTTGACAGTTGTTTACATTGGCATTTGTTTATAGTTCTATCTCAGACTGGCAAAAATTTTATAAGCTCTCCCAAATTTGACAACTTTTTCATTACATGTTACCTGTTAGCTTGCTATATACAGTGTGTCCCAGATTGAGTAGGTTACCATAGGCGTCTTGCTTATTCTTAAAGACAGAGATTTGTTTAAATGGGCATAGTTGTGCAGTTTTTTATTGCTTACGGCCGCCATATTGGATTACCACACCATCAGATAGACAAAAAAATTAGTATTAAAAATTGGTGACCAATATAACCTTTTTCTTCCAAAAACCTAGTTGAAATTTGAACATTTGTGTAAATAATTTATAAAATTCCATAGGCTTGGAAAAACAATTGAAACAATAATTTAAGACAGATTCTATAGCTAATAGTCATTTAAACTACTTAAATATTAAAAAAAATGATTGGTCTAACGATAACAAGGTGATAAATGCAAAAACTCTATAATTGATGCAGAGGTTATCCCTCAAACACATTACGTCTACTGCTTTTTGGATAGTCTACCTCGGAATGGAGTCAAAGGCAGTTTCGATTTTGAGGCGAAGATGTCCGATATTTACTGTCGGGGATGCATTTTACAATGTCCCACATAAAATAATCCATAGGTGTTAAGCATGGCGATCGTGGAGGCCAATGAACCGAGCCAAACGTTTCACGCCATAGATTTTGAAAACGTGCAAGAACTCGAACAATGAGGGCGTTGTGTGGACCAGCTCCGTCTTACTGGTACCATTTATGCTTTTGCAGGGTTACTAATGGCAATTCGTCTATTATATTTTCTATATTTGTATGCAGAAAATGCAAATATTCTGACCTAATTAAATATCCATAGCTAAAAAATGGACCCAGAACCAAATTATCTAAAAGGCCAGCCCATACATTCAAAGAATATCAAACTTGCGGTCTCTCTTATTAAACGGGGATTCTCTGTTGCACAGTGATGAAGATTTTTTCTGCTAATTATGCCTGAATTTATAAATACTCAGATAGTATTTTGCTGGAAAAATGTGGATCTTGCTGAAATTTTTCACGCAACCGTTAACAAAAGATCGAGAGATTGGGCATCAACAGAAGAACACAGACGCTGACGAACTGGCGACCAACAGGTAGAAGGTTAAGTGGAAGACCAAAGAAACGATAGAAGAATTGTGTCCTTAACCTGAATAAGTTAGGAATAAGAAACTGGAACACCATAATAAAAAACAAACCCGAATGGACGAAGATTATTAAA
This sequence comes from Limonius californicus, assembly GCA_014611495.1. Lineage (NCBI taxonomy): Eukaryota > Metazoa > Arthropoda > Insecta > Coleoptera > Elateridae > Limonius > Limonius californicus. The sequence continues at coordinate 18,770 of JABXWE010018401.1, read as the reverse complement.
CAAGCTAAAACCCACCGAAGATTGTAATGCTAAAGGAAGAAGAAGAAGATTAATACAAGATCAGTCTTTTATTACCATCACCAGAATGAAGATTTTGTAGATGTGCATTTATAATCATTATGTTTATTGACGATTTTCATCACATATGAGTCATCATTATCACACTCTTGAGAAATTCTTCGGCTGGAGTTTTCTGGATGAATCCCTAATTGAGCCACATTCACTTCGTTTGCAATAATTCCTTTTCTTTACGGCCCTCGTGGTCTTCTAAACCTGCCACAAACAGAGAAACTTCTTGAAATCCTTACAAAAATTGTTCAGTGAGGTAGATCTCTCTTAATACAAATATGCATAATTTTCAATTGCTAAAACAGAATTTTGTCATCTTGTTATCGTTGGACCAATAAAATGTTTCCCTATTTAAGGAGTTTCAGTGACAATTGGCAATACAATATGTCACTTTAGTTATTATTTCAATTGTTTTTCAAAGGCTACGCGTTTTTATAAATTATTTACGTACATTTTCTAATTTCAAACAATGTTTTGGAAGGAAAAGGTTATGTTGGTTACCAATTTGGAAAGCTATTTTTTTTGTCTATTTAATGGTTGCTATAAAAAATAAAAAAGTTCCCCATCGCAGCTTGAAATGTAGAAGGCCTGGAAAATTTCTGTCATTCAACTCACAGTGGCCAAAAACATAAAGTTACCAAGTTTGATTGAAATAGCGTCAATGGTAACGAATATAATAATTTATTTTTAAACTCACAATTGTAGTTTTCTTTTATCAATCAAGAACGAATCAAAAAATCCAGGATTTCTTTTCAAATTCCCAATCGCCATAAAGAAGCGCAACTTCTCTCTAATTTAACCGACCTCGTATCTCTTACTGTTGCCGTGATGCCAATGGTGAGCATTGAAAAATTCACCATCTTGTTGCTTTTTTTATTCCAGCTTAATAATATTTTTTGACTTTTGTTTTTATATTCCTATACATTTTAAATAACCACAGATATAACTGGTCGTAATTACAGTTTCAAAATGCACACTCGTGTTATTTTCACTGGAATTATCGTTGGATTTTGTTCTACATGTATTTAAAGTTTATACAGTTAATCCGCGTTACAATTCAGAATCAAGCAACTTTTAGATGCCAACTTCCGAGGCTTACTATACATGTTTAACTTCTATTTTATATACCTATATTATTTATTACTTTGTAAGTATTGCAGATACCTAGCTAGATTATTTGATTTGTTTGGGATTACTCAGAATTAATCTAGCAATTTTTGGTATATAACTTTTACAGTAAAATTAAATTTTAAATTCATATTGTAAATACTTAAAGAAGGTACTATAATAAAATGTATCTAATCATAGATCGAGAATTCAAAGTAAAATTTGCCACAGAAAACTATTCAGTGGCAGAAAAAGTAAAAAATATAGGTCTAGGTTTCGTCAATGCTCTTTTATGTGCATCACAAATCAGGTTTATGCTCTTAGCGCAACGGAAACGAATGCAACATATATTTTGTAGGTTAACTTGTATCACATGAAAAGCATGAAATCAAAGTTATTACAATACCCTAGTAAGCAATCCATAAGTGAATGTTAGTCTATTTTGAACTATAGTTTATTATTACATTGCCAAAATCCAAACGAACGGCGTTTCGTTAGAACTTGAAACACTTTGTGTAGTTTGCAAAAGCCATCTTAAAATAAATTACATAATATTAATGATATCCGCAAATAATACATTCCAAGTTTTATCTAAACGCAAATATAAATGGAAATTTATTAATTCTTCTCTTCTACAATATCTTTATTGTGGAAGCACTACTTCCACTTTCCGCATGTTTATGTTTGCTGCCTACGTTTAATTTGTTTGGCGGAATGAATATGCAAAGCACCAAGCTGAAGGAAACAAACACTTTCAATTAACTGTGTGTATCTTTTATCATCAAGCTTGCGATTGTATTCTGCATGTGAATAGGGCTGGAACAGGAATGTGCAATAAGGAGCTCTATACAAGGATACTTTGAACGCGTTGCATTACAAAGCTTGATGACCAGTTTTGTGCAAACCATTTTATTGCAGTAATATATACGCAGATATTATTTTTCTTCTCAAATTGAAAATCTATTCGCAAGTGTTAAAGTATGTCACGCCTTTAATCTTTACTATATACAAAAATTGGTTGAATTACAAAAACAATCTCATCACTACGCCACTGTTTAGGTAGACAATTACACATTGGCAGATGCCAGATCCCCGGAAACCTATTCGAAGAAGGAGTAGGTTCAATACAAATAATTAATAGGCGCCACCGACTTATAATTTTCTAGTATCGTCCGAGGTGGTAAATGAGAAGTCGGACCCCAAGAAAAATAATCACCTACCTTTATATTATTTATATCTATCCTTTACGTAGACTTAAATCCAAACACTTCGTCGTAAAATAAAAGACAAGTTGCAACCAAATCTCTGTTTAGTTAATAAACCAACAAAACCCATTCACAGTTCTAAAATTTGTATGCAAGAACAATGATTTCAAATAAAAGTAGAAGTTCCAATTTTACGTTACTCTACCGGAATACAACGAAAATTAACTTGGCAACACTCAAACAATTTTTAGGACCTTTACTGCGATACGCAACTATATGCTAGAAATTTTTTAGCGCATTCCGTAACTTCGAAGGCCTTCGCGTCACGAATATATGTGTGATCAACGATCAAAAACTATCGTCAAGGCGTGAACTCTTACAAACGCAATATCAACCCACTATTGGAGTACCCTGTATATCCGCTTTACGTAAAATTGTAATATGGAATATTACAATAGTATTTCATATGTACACATAACCCCAATTAAATCCCAATGACACAATCCGTTGACCCCATTCAATTAGTAAATTAATTCTTAAATAAACATAACGAAATCGTAAACAACAAGACAAGGTTTTACAGTTTTTAAAAATGCACTTTCCTTGATCAATACGTAGCGGTAATCAGCTCGACCGTACACCAGACTCTGTATCGATAGACCCAGGTGTCCACTCGGTCCGGGAAAAAAAACCCTCACAAGGTTACTCGGCGTGGACAGCGTATCAATTTGAACAATACGTATAAATGTAGAGTTTTTCTACTACGTCGTCTTAATTTCTGGAAATCCCGCTGTACTTATTTTGCCTAATTAAATTTATCTGAGATTAGAATTAAGATTCTGGAAATTACGATAAGACAACAATTTCTGCTTATAACTCAACTCACCAGTTGATAGACTCTGTCATAACACCAAACCAAATCTTCTTTACCGGAGTAAATTTTATATTGGAAAATAAATTCCTGGAGAATTGTTTCCCTTCACTATGGGAAAAGCTCCTGTGTGAAGTGACTCTCAAAGCGGAAAACTAATTCCCAATCGACAAACGATTTCAATAAATAATTCACTATTCGCAATAAACGTCCGGTAAGGTTGACAACGTTTAACCCACTGACCTAAATACGGAAAACTGTCTTTTAGAATATCCTTCGCCCAAAATTTTAAACTCAAAACCGCGCAGCGTCGTCTTGACGTGAACGAACTTCGAAATATTAAAATTTCAAGATACGTCTTCTGTTAGGCGCGGGAATCGTTACATGTATTTAGAATCATTCAAATTGTCTAGTGTAGCAGGGATCTTCGAAATTGAAGGCTGCTTATATTCGACAAAAGTTGCCCACGTAGCTTGCCTACGACTACTAGACTTATTCGGAAACTATGGCCCGTTTACATATTCCCACCGATTGACGGACGTAGCCAATTTGGATCATTATAAAAAAAGAACGCTAAAATTACCGTCAAGTACGTGAGGTTTATGGTCCAGGCATCATGAGTGAAAGAGAGGTAGACACTGATGTATGAATTTATGGAGATGACCGAACAAACGTGCACGATGAGGAACGAAGTGGCCGACCTCCTGTTGTCAACGACGATCTTGTGGAAAAAATGAATAGTTTTTTACGGCTCTGGAGATGGCTGAAAATTTTCCTTAAATTTCGTGCACGGTACTGTATGACTTTGTCATAAACAAGCTACAGTACCGCAAACTCTGTGGTATGTGGGTGCCAAAGGTGTTGACGGATGTTTGCACAAATCAGCTATTTACCTCTATCCTGCACCGCTGCGAAGCTGATGGCTAAATCACCATGTGGCTGGCGATGAAACCTGGAATTTGTACACAAATGTTGAAACTAAGCAACAAGCTACAGTGGAAGCATGCGAGTTCTGCCAAAGCCAAAAACGTTCGAGAATGGAAAGCGTATGCCGTATAGCTTTGTGTTTTTGTGACAGGAAAGGCTTATTGTTGCTTGACGTCCTGGAACGTGGTACGACAATTAATGGAGACGTGCATTACCTTAACCCTTAGCGCTCGGACTACCGTGTGGGGTAACTTTGCGTACCGTTGGCAGATTTTTATAAATGCCTTTAGTCTTAGCTAACACAAATTTTATAAGTGTGTCAGTTATAGTTTTACACACATTATGAAGAAACGTTTGTTTATGAAAGGTATTCTACATGAAAGTGCGTTGATAGTCCATGATTACTGAATTTATTGCTAGTACTTGAAGATATTTTTGTTAAATTGTGCCTTTTTACAATGTTTTGTGAATTTTTGCCACTTGGTTCTAGTCACTATAAATAATATTTTCTAGCTGCTCATCTTTGATATCATATAGATAGGATGTGCAGAAACCAAAAAGGATACCAATATTACCTCAAAAAATTTTCCTTTATGTATCATAATATCCATAATGTCTCATAATTATCTCGTATGCTTAATCATCCACTTCCTCTACGAAGGAAGGTAAGTACGCCTGCTCCTGCGAGTATCCACTTGATTACTCCCAGAATTTAACAAAAATTTGTTTAGTTCACATTTTGTTACTGGTAGGAAAAAATTATTTGTTGAAAAACAAAGGGCAGAAAATTTAGATTAGCGTCTAGGAGGATGCGCATTTCTCTCCCCGCTTCGAAAAGCCGAAGTTGTGAAAGCCTACGGTTAGAAATTGTGAACTCAGGATATTTGACTCGAGTCCCGGAAATCTCAAAAAATTCAAATTCTCATATATTTCAATAAATCTCATTAAAAATCTCATAAAAAATCTCAATAATCTTAATTTTACCAGCGATAATGGGAAACCGGCCTGAGATTAAAATCATTTTGGTATCTGAAATGATATAATCTCCCATTATCGTCCACTTACTTTAAAAAACGTTTTCTTTAAAAAGGGGTGGACTCCTCCTGGGAGGTACCTGTCCGAGAAGCTGATCCGGTCTTCAACGTAAGGGTCACACTTTGACCAAGAGGTAATTTCGTACTTTCTGTTGAACCACTTGCATTCGATTTCTTATTAGCTCTTCCATAAAAACGACTGCTTCTCTCATATGGAGTGTCGCGATGGGGTCTCACGTAAACAGGGTTACTTTTTACAGTCTGTAACTGAACGTCTGCTGGTCTAGCAGTATTACAATAAGAATTATACAAAAAATAACAAATAAGAGCAAGCATAGCTATAACATAAGCTGATAATCCTAGCCACATTAGGACTACTAAGGCTGTGTGGGAGGATTATCTTTACTAGCTATCGAGGCTGCTACAACTGGCCTCACAATTGCGGCATAAACGGCATTTCGTTTAAAAAACTGTAGTAGTCAAATTTGAATTTCGCGCCAGTAACCCTGTTGTCCGTCAGGGGGCATGAAAAAAGGCCTGGCTTCCGGTTGATATTATTACATTATGTTCTGTTCTGTTCTGTAGTGAGTTACGTTACGACTCTTGTTAAGTTCAATAAAAAAAGTTCGTTATTATTTGAATCTTATTCTTTACTCTATCCCAATAACCGCTCGACTAAACACCTACAAAACAGATACAAAACAATAAGGGAAATCACGGTATTCCAAATTAAATAGATACTATCTCCGTGATAAGAATAAAGATCACCATGGGTTTTTTCTATAGCTGAATCCAAAGTTTTTTGAATTCTATTGAATGTAGACGTCGTTGTTAAATTAAGATGAGGAATGGCAGTAGTCCAATTTAAATTAAGACATTCGGTCATGTTTGTAAAACATAAGTTTTCAAGTTAGACCAAATCGCAGGTAGCACATGAATTGCGCTATGTTCTTGTATGCCTTGAGGGGCACATGGAAATCGAGGGGAAATTGTTTCCTTAGAATTGACCATAAGTGAACATTTACAGGGAAGATTAATTTGTAAAGCTCCTGGTTGGTCGTAAACAACATCATCGACAGGGGTACCTTTTTCTGGGCAACGGATAATAGTTGCATTTTTTGGATGCGTAACGATAAAGACATCATCTCTAACTTCAGTGATAAGCATGGCTTGAGAAGAGTGACAAGAAAAAGGGCAGTGTTTCCCTAAGTCGTCAACAGTTGCACCAGTGAACATGCGATAAGCACATTGTGGACCAAAAGTGCTCTCAGCCGTAAATCGTGGAAGGTAGCACAATTTATCCTGATAAGGCCTACAGTGATGTAAACCAGATCCAGAAATAGGACGCATTGTACGAGGTTGGGATGCATTTTGTTTTGGTGTTGCTACGGCTAAGTAGAGAGTGTCATGCATTAAAGAACAAGTGTCGTTTTGCCATCCAAAAGGGGTAGTGATTAATTCAAATAAATTCCAATGTTGACCTTTAATGGTTATGGGAATTCGAATATTAACGTAAATATTATTTCCACTAAGGGTGCAAACGGCAATGGGTAATTTGTAATATCGAGAAATTTCGTGAATTGAAATAGCCAAATCATGATTTTCTGGTTTTAAAGTCTTTGACAACTCAAATAAGTCGTGACGAAGCACTGAAGGATGAACAATTGCTGTAGGAATTTTATGGTCTTTACATTGATTTATAATTTCCATGTTATTTATAGTTCTTTCAAGGTGAATTAATCGCATCAAATTATTATAAGAATAATACAAAACACGTTGGTCTTGTAAGTCAGCGCGTGTCGCTGTTTTGTCGATAGTATTTCGGATGTTGTGGTCAAGTTTGTCTAATTCTGTGATTTTATCTCTAGTTTCCTGGAAGTTTTGGGCAACTTGTTTTTGATAAATGGCAAAAGCTTGTGAATTGTTTACAACTTGTCGCAAATGTCTATTAAGGGATAAACTCATCTTAAGTAAAAGTTCCTGCAAATTATGTTCATTAGATTGCAAGGAATCAATTTTGCGGTTAGTGGCTACTCCACAACACCATGAAAAGAAATCGCCTACGAATTCAAGGGCTCGTCTATACTTTCTGGACGGACGGGTGGCTATTTCTTCGAAATCTTCGTCGGGTTGGTAAGGGATGCTTGGGTCCCAAAATTGAGGGTCTGTAGCCTCTTTTGGTCGGCGTAGTTCACCATCGAAAATATCGGTTAATCCATCGAGTTTTTTAGGCATTTTACATACATGACTAGGTGTCTCTCCACAGAGGGGATCCTTTCGTTGACCTGGTTAGGTCGATTCCATGTAGTTTTGTAGGCCAATGGAATCGTCGCGGAATAAGTGATAGTATCCGGAAGAGATTTCCAAAAGGCTCCAGTGGTTACTTTCACAGGAGTGGCTGTGGTCCTCCATAAATAGAAACATAGGAACATGAGAGTCCTGTAACATATAACTTGTTTCGTTTCTAACATCTGGTAAAGAAAACGAGAATATTGGATATCTGTTTTCATTTGTTTTATTGAACTAACTACGAAATAAACACACTTCAGTTTTTTGTTTATTATAATGCCGTTTAATATATAAACTAGAACAGTTGCCATTTTGATGTCTCATACCTATTTACACTAAGTACTAATTATTATATTTTCACAGTAAAGTTCATATACTTATATAAAGTTCACACACTTAAATTGTCTTTTTGTTTTAGTGTTTTCTTCAGGCTGTGAGCGTAGTGGTTCCGGTAGGGATGAGAGTTGGCGTTGGCGGGGAGTCGAACCTTGGTCGCTCAAATGATACAATCGTGCGGATCCACCATGGCACAATCGTGGACTTGGGTTTCCGGGCGGTACCCAGAAATGTAGGTATCTTAAATATTGAGACGGGGGTGAGGTAGAATTGGGTTGTTTTGTAAAGAAAATTTAGGTGTCCCAGCAAGTGGGGTTCTCGGGCGGCGGCGAGTCCCAGCGTGCGTCCGGGTCTTCCAATTGCTCTGGAGGCATCCGGACGGTGGTGGCCGTGGAATCTACCGTCGGCGAGGGTGGCTCCTGGGACTCCTGGGGGTCCTCATCAGTTTCGAGCCTATCGATATGGGTCTCAAAATTGTAATGGAAATGCGCCAGAAAGATGGCTTGTGAGCAGGCACATTTAAAGTGAGGTCCCTCGTGTGCCGAACAAGGGGCCATGCAGACGTCGGGGAACCGTACGACAGGGGACTCCACAACTTCTAACTCTGTCTGGGACGTGGCGTTTTATCATTTTTGCCTTGTTTCGGCCCTTCACTATTATTCTCCTATTCCTTAGGGTCTCCTGCAGGAGCGCCGTGGCCTCATGGTAGGGAACATCCCCTGAACCCTACTTAAGGCCGTGAATATGGTAGGTGGTCCATACGTTCTGCCGCTGGGCTTCTTGGGGCAGGGTTTCCCAGACCACGGGTGGCTTGAACACATACTGCCGTACCGCCCCCGTGTCGACGTTGGCGGTGGCGAACTCCTTCATTACAAGTTCCTTGGGGCCGGGCCCATGAAGAAACTGTATGTCCACGTAGAGGTCCTCTGTGTCGAGGTTAGGACGCTTCCTCTGGACTTCATTAGGGCTATCGGACAGGTGGGTATTAACACCACGTATTTATAAAATCATCAGTTTTAATTTATTGTAATTGTTGTTAATAACAATTATATAGGTACATGGCATCGTTACTACAATTTAAGCAAGCTACACTAGAAAAAATTAACCTTATATATGGATTATTGATTATTTAGTAGATGGAGGAATAAATGCTGTCAGATTATGGCGGACATTATAACAAAGGAGGGTGAATCCGATGGAAGGAGGAAATTTTTGTTTAATTTAGGCAAGATTATGTTGACAAAATATGTCCGCATTAGGTATACGGACTAGCGACAAAAGCTGTTTGTAATTCAACATATAACCAATACATTCTCAGAATTTGAGCTTCCAACTTCCAGTGCAACAAAAATTAATTCTGGAAGGTGGCATATTTGCTCTAGAGTTGGGTCGGTAGTCTGAGGGTTAAGAAAGTTGAGAAAGGCGATTCAGAACAAAGGTGAGGATTGCCGACCTGGTTTTTTTGCACGATAACGTCCGATCGCACGGTGCAGCTCATTGAGCAATTTAACGAGGAGATTTTTAACCATCCCCATACTGCTCCGACTTGGCGCCAGGTGATTGTCACCTCTTTCTCTATCTTAAGAATTTTTAAAGAACCGCGATCGTTTTCTCTACCGCGAAGGCTTCAAAACGGCGGTACAAAATTGGTTTTTGGCAACCTTCTATGACGAAGGTATACAAAAATGTGTATCACGATGTAATAAGTGTTCAAATGCACATGGTAATAGTTTAGGAGTGCATCTAAGATTTCATGTGAGAAACTGCAAAAGCAGAAAGAGGGTATATATTAATTAAACTTAAATATTGATTATGGATAGGGCTGAGTAATTTCAGTTCGAAAGTGATTTAACCATAATTTCAGCAATTCGGTTCTCAATTGTTGCATTTTCCGCATTTCAACTTTTTAGCCTTACCAATGAATCTATATTCTTTGGCCTTACTATCAATCCACATGCATTCATTCTATTGCCTCACTAAATACAACAAAGTAATGTGTATTTGTATTGGCATTAGTAAGTTTTCCAACTTCTAATCGTCAGTGTGGCAAATGGCATACTTATTATCTTTCCGAACTAGACATGTTAAAAAACCTAGTCAGTGGCAATATTTTCTTAAAATCGTCTATTAAAACTGCGGCTTTAAAAGTTAATGAAACTTGAGAATCTATTTTACTGTAGGGAATACTAACGCCATTTGTTAGGCAACCCAATCCACCGCATACCCACCAAATTTAGAAAACCCGATGGAATTATTTAGGAAAACTTATAATATGCTTGTAAAAATATTTTTATAAACTGGAGAATACAATAATGGTAATAGTGTAGCAAAAGTAGGTAGGACAGTTCAATTCAGATTCGTTTACATCATGATATTAAATAATTACGTTTAGTTGAAGATCTATTAATTGATATACATCCAAAATTTACATGAATTCATCAACGGAACTAGGCAAACTAATAATATACATCATAGTACAAATCGGAACAAAAGGGAGAGAATGGGCATAGACACAGTAGACGTTATGTATATTTAAAAAGTAGAGTAGTTAAGGGAAGTCGGGGAAGGCAATTGGCGAAGGGCCAGAAAAAATTTTAAAAATATAACGAGTTGGGAAGAATTCATGGAAATACCATTATTAGATGTTAGGAGAAAAGTAACAATTGGACCTTCAAAGGAAGACTTCAACATGCGAAAGAAAGGCAGAAAGATGATTCTATGTGGAGAAACAAACATTGATGATAATGGAGAAATATTAATTGAGATCTGCGGATGTAAAGGACGATGGAAAAATCATGATCTGTTTTTACAAATAATGTAAAATAGCACACAACCACGAATGGGAGGAATAAACCAGGAAGGGAAATCATTTATTGATTATGTAATCGTGGATATCGCGTAAAAATAAGAATAGGATATCCGAATTCAATGGGATATAATCTGTGGATCTAATCATTATATGGTAAAAGTATATACGTACCACCCACTATGTATAAATAAATTCTGTATGAGTAAATCAGAACGTAGTGTGAAATAAGGATAATAAAATAAACTACCAGAAAGTGTAATTGAAGGCATACATGAAGTAGAAACCGAAGCTTTATGGACGAAAAGAAAAAAATCAACAATAAAACTTGGAGGATGGAAGAAATTGAAGATCTAGTTAAATAATAGATCTCGTCATATACTAAATTATTGAACATAAAATCATAAGAATATATAATTATTTGTAATTGTAATTATAGGTAACGGCATATTTCCGGACACATATTTATTCAGTGTTCGACTGCTTTCGAGCTGTACTATATGCCCTTTCAACCTGTATTGGGTGTATATTGATGTACAGGAGCTTAGAAGTTCAAGTATTTTAAAAACACAGATAGAAAAACAATTCTAATATGAATAATTTAAATAAACCTATGGATGCAACATTATCATGATTACTAATACTGCCAATAGCCGCAAAAGATAATGAAAGAGGACATAACAATGTAATGTAAGCAATTATTAAAGTAAACATAAGGTAAGTGTCCATAATTTCGACACTGTCCCAAAATCCGACAAGTTCCTATTATTTGCCTTAAAATAAGGAAGGAAGATTGAAATTGGAACTTTTGTGGCACTCTGCGATATCTTCAAAGCCTAACTGATACTATTCAAAACAGTTATCTACAATACCTACTTCAACTGTCAGTTGATGTTCACCTGAAAATTGGATGGCATGCATCAGCTCTCGGTTTTGTTGAACTATTTGTTATAAGGTAAGAGCTAACTGACTATTTTTCAAATAGTTATAAAATCACTTTTTTTAATGCCTGTCATATTGTTCCAAGTTTGGCTCGTTTCAAACATTGAATATTATTAATTAGCAGCATTATTTCAATGAAAATTAACGGAATTTTAAAATTATTGGTGGTGTCGAATTTGTGTTCCAAGAAACATAGGTGTGCTTAAATTCGAGAGTAGGTGTCGGAATTGTTTACTCCTGCAGTTAAACTAGAAATGTTCTCCTTCTCTCTCAAACTAGTAAAAAATAGGTTAGTTTTCTTTTTTCAAAGGTTTTATTGCGTCTATAATCACTGGTCATAAATCCGACATGGGTGTCGAATTTATGTACCAAGTGCACCTAATGTTGGATTTACCTGCACTGCTGCTTATAAGTAGGTGACTAAGTAAGTACGTACATATCATATCGAACTGAATTAAGTGATGAATGCCTATACTTATTACTTACTTAGGTATTTACTTAATTAGGTATTCAAATACAAAAAAAAAGAAAATAAGTAAGTATGCTATCTTGCTTTTTTATTCTAGGATGTCAGAAAAAAAGTATTGTAAATACAGTCAAGAGGATTTAAAAAAGGCTCTGGAAGCTATCAAACATGGTATGCCATGAGCAACTGCTGCGAAATAATATAAAGTGCCAAGAACTACATTAATTGATAAGGTTACAGGCAGATTCCCTGAAGAATGTCACAGTGGGGTCTCAACCATTCTGACCACTGAAGAGGAAAATGTTTTGATACAATGGATCCTCAACATGGGCCGAATGGGGTTCCCTGTCACAAAGCTACAGTTGCTTGAGAGTGTATCGATTTTTGTCAAAAATTTGAAAAGACCTAATAAATTTACCAATGGACGTCCTGGGCGTCATTGGTATGAAGGATTTCTTCGGAGGCATCCCCAAATTTCACAACGGATGACTCAAAATTTAACAGCTTCCCGAGCAGCTGTAACTGAAAACAGCATTCGATCCTGGTTTGACGAAATAAATGATTTTTTCACGTCTTCGAATATTAATATTCAGGACCCAGAGAGAATCTTCAATGCAGACGAGTCTGCATTTTTTCTGTCGCCGAAGGGAAATTCTGTCCTCGCAAGAAAAGGAGCTAAAACCGTTTATGACCGATCCGGCAATGACAAAGAATGTCTCACTGTGCTGATAACCGGTAATGCCGCTGGACATTTGGCGCCTCCCAGGGTAATGTATCCGTATGAAAGAATACCTAAGCATATTGTGATGGCAGTACCTAATGGTTGGGGAATAGGCAAATCAGATAGTGGCTGGATGACATCTGAGTCATTTTTTGAGTATATAACAAATTTATTTTACCCATGGCTCGTATCAGTGGATATTAGGTTTCCCGTTTTATTATATGTAGATGGTCATAAGTCTCATATTACTTTTCCGCTGAGCGATTTTTGCAGACAAAAACAAATTATCCTTATTAGCCTGCTCCCCAACTCAACGCACATTTTATAGCCCTTAGATGTTGGCCTCTCAAATCCTCGAAAAGAGTTGGAAAAAATGCAACAGCAACTATAGAACTAAAAATAAATTTAAAGCTTTGAATAGAGAGAATTTTGCCCCCGTTCTCAAAGCAGCCCTTGAAGACATACCAAAGATAAAACAAATATTTGCAAATGCCTTTAAAGTCTGCGGTTTGTATCCGTTCGATAGTAGTAATGTTGATTATACCAAACTTCTTGAAAATACAAGGAATCTTGAGAACATGTCTATTCAACCAAAAGAAGATTCTGAGATTGTAAGGCATCATCTAAGATTTTTAGAGCAGCACATTGAAAAAGCAATTCTCGAAAAGTTTTATCTCTTAAAAGGTGCTGATTGGAATGAAAATAATGAAGACAAAACATTGTATGCTATTTGGAACACAATTTATAAAAAGTCTGGATTGAGTTATGAAAATAAAACAGAAGTAGCAAACAACATTATAATTGAAATAGAGGATGGTTTGAATTTAGGAGAGGATTGGGAAGACATGGTAGTAGATTTCATACCAAATATTGACGATATAAACGTGACACAGGTGCATGAAGCACCCGATCCGGAGAATATTCCAAACATGGAAGAGACTGCAAATTATGATGATGACCAAATCGGATAGGACAACATAAATGACATGCAAGTGGTCTTAGAAAAAACTTCAACAGAACACAGCACAAATCAACAAACTTTTAAAGGAAAAGAGACCAAGATCTGTATACTTCAAAATATTCACATTTTTCAAAAAAAAGTACTACACAGAATGAAACCGATAATGATATAAATACTGATTTAGAAAAAACAATAAATAAGAATGAAACAACTCAAGAAAAGACTAACCAAAAGTCTGAATCTGAGAAATTTCCTAATAGTACATCTATCTCTCCAGGAAATACAGTACTGAAACCGGAAATAGCTGAAAACATGACAGAAAAAGACATAGCAGAAAACATGACAGAAAAAGACATAGCAGAGGACAACTCGGCGAAGAAAAACATAGACGAGGACGAGACGACGGAAGAAGAGATACCTGAACACATCGCAGCAAAGGAAGTCATAGCTGAAGACAACACCACGAAGAAAGACACAGCTGAAGAAAACTCGGCGAAGAAAGACGTACCTGAAGACAACTACACAAAGAAAGTCATAGCTGAAGGCAACATGGCAAAGAAAGACACAGTTGAAGAAGTCTCGATGAAGAAAGATATAACTGAGGATAATATGACGCAAACCAATGGGCAAAAAAAATTACAAAATGGTAGTCACGTTATAGCAGAGCATGACTCCAGAAAATGGACCAAAAATTATTATGCCAGGAATAATAGTTCCTTCGCCATTTAAGAAGGCTTTATTTTGGCCAGAGGCAACTACATCTAAAAAACCCTCGAAAAAAAAAAGGAAAGAGTGCCTTCAGTAACAACCTCTGACGCTTGGAAAGCATATTATATTAAAAAAGAGGAAGAAAAGAATAAAGCAAATGAAGAAAAAGAGAACAGGAAACGACAAAGGGAAGAAAAGAAAAACACCCCTAAAACAACGCTGAAGAAAAGTAGACGTCAAGTACAAAACTCAAATGAAAACGGTGAGCAAATTTCAAAAAAGATGATAACTAAGAAAACAGAAGCTTCTACGGAGGACTCTGGTAGAAGTAAATTCGACAATAGTGACTTTGTTATTGTAAACTACGAAGGTGAATATTATCCAGGAGTTATGAAAGATATTGCAGACGGAAAAGCATTCATCAGTACAATGACTACAAGTGGATTAAACAAATGGAAGTGGCCAGAAGAGGCAGATGAAATTTGGTATGACCTGTATGAAATTACGGAGAAAATTAATCCACCTAAAAAAGTAAACAAAAGAGGATGCTTTGAAGTAGAAGAAATCAATAAATATAATACATTTTTAATCAATAATTAGTTTGTATAAAGTTTTGTAAAACGTTTTAATTACCCATTACATTTTATCGTTTTGTAATATAGCTTACTGAGTTTTAAATCGTATTTATTTATTGAAGATTTGTATTAATTGTCTTTGTTGGATATAGGTACCTCGACATGTCGAATTTAAACACACTGTGAATGTCGAATTTTGGGACCAAGATAGAATTTGGGTGTCGGAATTATGTTCATTTGAATGCATTATTAATATATATATATTTTTTTAAGAATGGATCAATATGAATTACTTTTTCTGGTAAAAATATGTCCAAAAAGACACATATTTCCTAGTGTTAATGATCATTTAAATCTTAATGGTTATCTGTGATTTTCAGCCACTTAAATCCTACGAAATTCTCTTAAAGTGTCGGATTTAGGGACATTTACCTTACAAGTAGTTATAATAGTGCATGTTCTAGACCAGATTTTTTTGTTTCATTTTTTTAGACAAATGACATTGTTTTTAAAGTCTTTCTTTTCAAAACACTCATTTTCTAACCAAAAACCATTAAAAATACAAACATATTTTCTAGACCAGATTTTCTAAAAACGCATTTTTTGAGCAAAACAGCTCGATTTTTAAGTTTTTATCGTTGAAGTTTATAAAAACTAACAAAAATCAGGATTTTAACCCTGATTTTCAAGCGTTGAAGTTTTTTTCACCCCAAAAAACCCATGAAAATCGATCCATTTTGTCTAGACCAGATTTTTCAAAACGTGTTTTAGAGGGAAAATGGGTTGTTTTTAAATTTCATCTGTTAAAGTTTTCGAAATTCCCGAGACAATTTGAAACCAAAATGAACACCCCTCTTTTCTACCCATTTTTGTTTAATTTCTTTAGCTAAATAGTCTCTTGTTTTTTCACATCATTTTCAACTAATAAGGGTCATTTTAAAAAATTTGGTCCAACTTTTCAAGCATAAAATCAGACTCATTTACCTAAAAAAACGCAAAAATCTGGTCTAGTTGTTGAATCTGGTATAGCAATTAAACCAAACTTGACATTGAAGTTTTTGAAATCTGATCTAGTTGTCGAACCAAAAAATCTGGTCTAGCAATTAAACTAAACTTGACAGCGGTAACGATCTAAATGAGTGTTTTGAAAACAAAGACTTTAAAAACAATGTCATTTGTCTAAAAAAATGAAACAAAAAATTCTGGTCTAGAACATGCACCATTATAACTACTAAAAGGGTTAAAAATTAGGGTAAAAAGTCAAATTCAACGTTGTTTTTGATGTTTTAGTAGAAATACCGGTTTTTGTTGAAAAAAAAATGCATAGAAAATAGGAAAATGACTAACAAAACTAGGCATAATAATCTGAGTTAAAAAGTTACACATATTAGACTACTAAAAATGAAAATCAATTAGTTTTTCAAGTCCATATCAGACAAATAAAGAACTATCTAACACATTTTTGTGGAAATTTTAAGAGCATTGAATCATAAAATTCAAGGACTAAACTAGCGTGGAAATTTAAAAAATCGAATTTCATAAAAATTTAGTTATTATTTAAAAAATGATTTACTAACCCACAACTATAGAAATAACACGAACAAACAATGAAAACAGTTTTTTTTGAAAAAAATATATAAATAGGTAATTTATTTGTTTATATGTACATATACTTTAATTTAACAATTTATTCTGAACTACCTGAAGACATTGAAGAATTAGCAGAATCGCTGCTGCAAAAAAGCATAATTAGTGGGAAATGATGTAAAATTCAATTGGCAACAGAAAAAACATGATTTTATCTCTAACTTACAAAACTTCTTGACATAGGTACTGATATCTAATGTATGATATTCAACTACCCATTTTCATACTTTATTAAAAACATTTTTTTTCTGAGCTCCAATAAAAAATTTATAACTTGATAAAAATACCTTTCTGGCGTGATATAAACCATGAACTGATCTAGACTGTTTGGAGTCGGAAAGCGTAATTCAACATAAAAAGGGGCATTAACATTACGGATACGGAGTACCACTCGATCCGGTAGAATTGTTTCGCAAGGCATTATTATGTTTTCTAATGGTATGACTTGCCTTTCTTGGATATCGGGCCAGTAAAATATTAACTGTTGACCGGCGTCGTTGTATTCTATATTTACCAATCTTTCTGGCGGATTTTCATTGCCAAGAAACCATTTACATCCCATGTGGTTAATAATGTTCCGGTTTTTTAATTTTGGCTTTTGGATTTTAAAACTACAAGTAAATACCTCGATATACTGCCAGGATTTAATTCATTAAATATCGCTTACCTACTATTATCTTCAGTGCCATTATGATACATCACCCCACAATGCAATGAATTATGAAAAGACCAGCTCCACTCCAGCTGCTTATTAATGCAGACATTTTCTGTTGCCCAAACGCAGATAGCGAAACTAGCATACATTAATTTCTGGGACGTGCCGTCCAATCACGAAAGAGAGGCGGAGTCTGCTGATGGCGCCAAATTCAAAATTTTAACAACATGTAAAAAGTTCCTTCAGCTTGGTTAATATTTGAATATAAATAAATTGAAGATTAAAGGTTGATTCAGACCGGCGGACGCGGAGCGGATTCGAAACCGCGGCGGTACCGCTCAGAAATCGCTCTGCGTACATTTTAATGGGATGATTCAGAGTGCGCTGCGGAGCGATAACGGAGAGACAGCGGGAAGCCGGCGGTGTGCCGGCGGAGCGGTTTTGAATGATCGGGGAGCGATTTTTACCGACAAACCGCGCGGTTCGATAAAGACCGGGAGTGAAATATAATATTATTACAGTACAGCACAGTGTCAGATGCAGGTGTTTAAAAAAGAGGTTTATGATTTAAGTCTGCCGGCATACTCCAACACAAAATTGAAGGAAGAAATATGGCAAAAACGTTACCCCTGATGAGTCCCTGGAAGAGGAAGAAGAAAAAGGAGAAGAAGAAGCAGAAGAACAAGAAAAAGAAGCAGTAACGAACGTAAGGATTGGTGAAAATCAAAAACAAACGCCTTCTAGAAAAAGGCACATCCAACAAAAAAAAAAAAGAATCTGCTTCAAACCTTCTGGTTACATACCTCGGGGAAAAAGAAAAAAACTAAAAAGAAAAAGGACAACAACGAAGAAAATGAAGCTCTCAAGCAATTATTTTAAGTATGTTCAATACAGTTAAAATGTTTCCACCCACCCTACACGCTGAAACTAAAATTAAATTGTTTAACATTATTTCTAACGATGAATTAGAATATTTAAAACAGACAACATCAACAGTTTCTACGCCTTGCACGTCTTGTACTTCCCCTAAAACAATTATAACATCCCCTTCCTCATCATACCCCTCCAGCGCTTCAACCCCTGATGTTAATGATGTTCTACAATATACGCCATCGATATATTTAAATCCCGATTTTGAAAATACGGGTGTGTAAGTGTACAGATTTTTGATAATTTGTATCATTTTTTCGTATATGATCTCTTAATAAGTTTAACAGTTCATAGAATTTATCTACTGGCATACGAAAATATTCAAAAAATTTGGAGTCGTCTTTTAGAAGTTCTTTAAATAGTATGTGAAACTCTCCATCTACGTATCTCGTGGACGGAATATCATGTCTTCGTAGACGTTTTCGTTTTTTGGTGGTACCATTCTCGGAGGCTATCACCACTAATACGTCTAATAACTCTTTATCGGAGCTGTCTGAACTGCTTGAGAACATCTTCAGAAA